>JAKKPZ010000152.1:0-137382 GCA_022814885.1 Ditylenchus destructor
GACAATTTGACAATCCCAATTTGACAATGAAACCTTGACAATTTGACAATGACAATTTGACAATCTTGTCAAATTGTCATTGTCAAATTGTCAAGATTTCATTGTCAAATTGTCGAATTGTCAAATTGTCATGAAAATTTGACAATTCGACAATTTGACAATGACAATATTGTCAAATTGTCATGAAATCTTGAAGACTAAGGCATCGGTCTTCAAATTGTCAAGAAAAATGTCGGTCTGGGGATTTTATATGGAAACACTCGTTATAGGCGTATTTTTTTGGTGCTGAATCCGAAAAAAAAATTTTTTTTTCACTCCGATTTTGGAAAAAGTCGATTTTTTTGAGGGGTCAAAGTTGGCCGTTTTGGAAAAAAGGGGGTCCCCTTTTGGGTGTCAAAAAAGGGCCCAAAAAATTTTTTTTTTCGCTCAAAACATGTTTTTTGGGTCCCTCCCCGAGCAACCTTTACTAAGGAACCATTGGGTTTTGGTGCGTTGTGTGAAAAATTTCTCTGTATGAAAATAGCCAAATTTGACCTTTTTGAGACTTGTTTGGTTCTCCGAACACTTTATTAGTCATTTTCGATATGTTGGCCATAAATATGATCTTATTTACTCTATATCAATTTTTTGTCTAGATTGTGATCAAATTTTTTTGTATTTTAATACTTTTCGATTTTTTTTACAGAAAAGTGAACTTTTTGAAAACATATCAGCTTTTCGGCTTGAAAGAGCGGTTTTTGTGCCCTTATTTGCAGTGTTTGTCATAAGTCTAATATTTCTATCAACTTTTAATCCAAAAATGGACAAAAATTTTCCCAAAAAACAGAAACTGCAAAGTTCTCAAATATCTTTAGTTTTCGTGTGATTATTTCCATTTTTCATTGAATGAAAAACTTATACTTTTTTGTTTTGAAAACAAAAAAGCAAAACACAAAGTTTTCATAATTTCCATTTTGACGCCTATATCATATTTATAGCAAAAATAGTGAAAACTGTTTCAAAAATGGACAAACAACTCAAAATCTGAAGCAATTGAGTATATGCGAAAATGGTCATTTTTGAGTGAAAAAATTATAGGTTAGAAAAAACTGAAAAATGCGGCAGAATCTTGACAAAAAGTTCATATAGAGTGAGTAATATCAAATTTGGGCCAATCTTAGTGGAAATGTCTCATAATACCACTATGAATTGGATATTTGGCCAAAAATTTGGCCAAAGATTTCAAGATGAAATTTTGACACTATTGTCAAATTGTCAAGATTTCAACAAAAATTGTCAAATTGTCAAAGTTTCATTGTGAAATTTTCATTGCTTGACAATTTGAAAATTGTCTTGACAATTTGATAATTGTTGTTGAAATCTTGACAATTTGACAATATTGTCAAAATTTCATGATAATTGTCAAATTGCCACGTTAGTAAAATAGGTCCCTGGTAAGCTTCGTTTAATTTGGCGCAAGTTCAAAAATCTCGTAAAATTATTTTGAATTGAATTACTGTTTAGGTGTCATTTTCCACATTAAATACGCTACCAGTACCAACAAATTCGTCGCAGATAGCCTGAAATCCGACGTAGTTAGCATAAAAGAAATGCATGTCGATAATGTTGTCAATAACATTCAAGACTTAGCCCTACTTTATGATCAAGACGGATGAAAAACAACCTACACATGGTTTAACCCGGAAAATACTGACTGCGATATAGCAAGAGAAGGACAGTATGGTTGATGAAAATGGGAAAAAAATCAGAGACCTCCACTTTACTTAGAATACCGCCTGACCACTATCGAGAAATATTCGGTGAAAATTAAAGCTTAGCGTAAATAGCTCGGTCTAACATCATGTCATCATTACTGAATCAATTGTAATCATATGTTTTTTCTCATTATTTAACTCAATGTGCTCTTTCCAGCAGGAATGCAAAACTTTCAAACCACAAGCAAGCTCAATTATGACATAAATGCTGTAACGTTTTTCAACATTAATGGCCCTTGTTTTACATATGTCTGATTTTTTACCATTGTCACATGGCCACCTTGATTTCAATACCAGTGATTATTGAATAACAATGCGATTTTATTTCCGCTAAATAAAGTCAGACAGATGATAATTGACAAAAGGACGATTGATGATATGCGAAATATTTCTCGAAACCTGGAAGCCAAAATTTCGAAAAATCCATTGGCCTTACCATCGTTAACAGCGAATTTGACTTCAGCGCCTTAGCTTTGGTTTCAGAGGTGGGTACTGCAGTGGCCCTTCACGAGGAGGCTTAGTATCGCGTGGAGGTGGTACCAAACTCTCTGGTGCGTATATTGGTACAATGAAGAAGCACATCATAAAAATGGCGGCCATAACTTTAAAGAGCATCATTCTGAGAATAATCTGACCTGAATTTATGTATATTAGTACAAAGTCGCTTAAAATTTCAAAATTTGGATTTCAAGCGAAGGGAGAGTCCCTACGGGATTCAGTTAGAAGAGTAAAAGGTACCGTCCCAGTGGCGGTGGTACCGGCCTCCAGGACTCAAGCTCTCTGCTCTCGAAATAAGGATTGTTCGGAAGCAAGGCCTGTTGGCCGTATTGCCGACGTCTTATCCCATTTGGACCTTCTGCTCTCAGGATTTGAAAACTCATATCTGAGGTGGTCCCACTCCGTTCCACGCGAGTGAGGCGTCATTTGTCTTGTCTCTCTGATAGCTGTAGATTGACATTTTTCTCGTATGGAATGGAGTGGGGCTAGCTGACAAGGAAACCTCACCTGGTGAAACGCTCACCTGGGGAAACGCAATGGATAGGAATTTACCCCACCTTGTGGGCACTCGAACGGCACGTCGGATGCTTTTTACAGATCAGATTTTCGTTTGCTTGCCCCTGAGATATGAGCATTTTTCGGAGACACACTTCCCCAAAAATCGTCATTTTTTGGCACTTTCAACGAAATTTAAGCAAAAAATGACGATTTTTGGGGAAGTGTGTCTCCGAAAAATGCTCATATCTCAGGGGCAAGCAAACGAAAATCTGATCTGTAAAAAGCATCCGACGTGCCTCGAAACGTACTATAAGATCACAAAAAGAGATTTTTAATTTGCTTGAAAAATTGCGAATAAAATTCGCAATTTTTCAAGGTAGCTTTGGCAACTTTTCAAAATAAAGGTGTCTTTGAACTTTGAGCCATAACTGACGAATTTTGTTGAAGTGAAATACAAGTTATATACCGTTAGAAAGTAGACAGTCTGGGAATTATAATGGTACAAAAATCAATTGTATATCTATATGGATACAAAAATATATTCATTTAAGAGAGCGGGGCCGGAAACTTAGTACACAACCTAATATAATAATTATACAAATATCAATATGTAAAGAGTTTTGAAATAAATGAAGCCAAAGGTAAAAATTAAAGGTACAGCATAAAGGAGACTCTTCTTTCAAAATAAGCAGACACTTGGTAAAATATTTTGAATAACAGGAGAGCCGCCATCCTTTTAAAGGAAGAATCGTTGTGTCTCCTTCAGTCTATAATTTTCTTTATCACTCTGCTTTAGTCCAGAATTTTAAAAATTGTCGTACATAATAAATCTGTGCTTTTCATGACGTGGCAAGTGTATAGGCCGGGTTGATGCCTTGTATATTCGTTGACAAGGTCGAAGGCTAGACCCAGACTTGCGCAGAGCAGTGTACCATGTTGGTCATTTCATATGATGGTAGACAATTTTGTTCGTTAGTTTCTTTGATTTCGACTTAACACGTAACGTTTCATAATATCAGTTATTCCCAATTCCTCGAATTTAATTCAAAAAATTAGAAATTAAGGCTAGGATCAGAGTCGAATCGAGTAGAATAATTTACTTGTACGCAAAATCTCTTTCCTTTCATTTCCTTCCTCTTCCTTTCATTCACTTATATCGAACTTTACTTCAAAGCAAAATCATTATAATAACCTCTTTTGCATTTTCTATTAATATGAAAAAGTTATACTAGAGAACCGTTTTTACGCATTTTTTTGAAGTTATTAAAAATTTTCGGTTGTTTGAGGAAAAAGAGGGGAAGAAGAAAGAGAGGAATATTAAAATGATTTTACATACAAAATAGTTATAGTTTAGTCGTTTCGATCCTGATCCTAGACGACTAAATACACTTTTCTTGTGAAGTCGGAGGACCTTCACAACTATCAAATCAAAATCATTTTAAAAGAGAGAGAAGAATCCTAGAAAAACAACAAAGACTTGATTTGCAACATTGTTTCCTGCACACATAATAGAATTTTTTTTATAAAACATGCTGCAGCACGAAGTATGAAACCGAAGTGAGTATTTTTAAGAAAAAATTCACTCCTCTATTCATATAAAATTATGTTTGATAGAAAAATAAATGATTGTTTTATGAACCACAAAACCTGATGCAAGTGTTTCTTTCAAAATTATTTTTTATCTGGAATTCTTCAAAAATTTACATGAACACTTAAGAAGCTACTCTGCAAATACACCTCAAAAAGTTAAAAAGCAAATACACCTCCGATATTTCCGATGTCCCATCCCTGGTCTGGATCTCGCGCAGGTGCGCGAGCGGAGGGAAGGTCCCAAGAGCATTTTTTTATAAGAAAAATCTTTGTAAGTAACTTTACTCTTGGGATCCTGCGCGAGATCCAATTACTGTATTTACAATTTCGTTCAATATTCATTCTTGGCGGAAAACAAAGTTGGTTTAAATATTGTTCTTAGTGAAAATAAACTGGGAATAGTATCTAAAAACAATTATACACAGGTGGTTTTAACCCTTCATTGCCGAGTGTATCCGATCGGATACGATTTTGGTTTGCTAAAGACTTCACAAAAAGAAATAAACGAATGAGTGTTCATTATTCATACAAAGAGTGTGTCTGTAAATAGATCACATAGAAAAGAGAAATAAACAATGGCAGACATCATGATTTTGATAAAGACAGCTCATCAAAAGGAAAGCTAATGGCAACGCCAGATTTCTGCCTTTTGTGTATGGCTCGGGCAATGAAGGGTTAATAAAAATGAACGGCTAAAATACCCGAGTAATTTTTGTAAAAACTTGGTTACCAATATCATCGGCATTAGAATTATTTTGCTCTTCAGCAAATTCTTTTCTTATTCTTTGTCATGGCGCTAAAAAGTTAAGATAAAATTCACATCAGTAAAACATTTGATTAGTGAACAGATCAAGAAATTCACACTCATTGATAATCCATTATCAAGAACATTTTTGTCCGTTTCCAGACAACAAAAACGAAAATACTAAAGTCTTTTTGCTCAACTTTTGGCCTTGCATTGCAATAATTAATTCATGAATGTGCATTATCGTAGAATGAATGGTTCATTGGGACTAAAATATTTTCTCGAACCGATTCTTTCGCTTTCCATCTTTACGGTCTTTATTATCTAAATTAATTTCCGAACACACCTTATGGGTTTAAAAAGCCGAACACTGTCATGGATTTCATCCATTTGTGGAAAAGTCGAAAATGTTTTCATTTTCGACGAGTCTCCTTATTTTGGCGTCGTTTATGTGCGGAATTTTGGCTATTCCTCCTTCTGGTAATGATTTTGTTTTGTCAATTTTAGTGTCACAATTCCATTATAAGAAACTTTCTTCATACTGAAATAAATTAAGAAATATACCTATGTCATTAAAATGAATGCCACAAATGCTCGAATTGAACTTACAGCACAGCCGAAGCGTCTACTACAAATTTTAAGTTGAATAAATTTCTGTCCCGAAAATTGAAAATACTATAAAGAAAGGACATTTTCAAATAATCGCTTTTAGCATTTTATGCAAAATTTATTATATTTTATGGCATTCACTACCACTTCGTAATATTTAGAAGATTTGCTTTGCGGGGAGAATGAGCAGTACCTTGAATGTTCGACTTGTGAACCTAGCTGCGAGGTTCCAACACCTATGTGCGTCCAGATCTGTAGACCGCCAAAATGTCAATGCTTGCATGGATTCCTCCGCAACCATAAGGGCCGCTGTGTAACTAAGTTCCAGTGCGTTCTCGAAGATGTTGACGGCCCTAAGGATGTTGTTGATCCAGTTCACCATCATTTCCACCACCATCACCCTTCTTATCCCCACCATCCTCATTATCCACCACCACCTCATCATCCTCGTCCTATTCAGCCACCTCCACCTCATACTCATCTCGCTGAACACCGTAAGTCATTATTAAAGACCCCAAAAATAATTTTTTACACTTCCTATATGCTTAATCATTGTCTCTCTTCAAAGATAACACAAAAAGGCGCTCTCTTTTGGTAAGACGACTATCGTTCAGACAACGCACTCAATGGTTAAATGTTGTAATGTTGATTGAATGATCGATGCGTCCGCTTTCTAGAAACAAAAGGAAGAACAAACACTCTTTTTACATATTTTTGATCTCTAAATATGTAAAAAGAGAGTACCTTTTTGTACAGCCTATTGAAGAGAGACAATGGTTAAGCAAACCAGGCAGTGTAAAAACATATTTTTGGGGTCTTTAGTCAATATAGTGTTACTTATAGCGTTTTTTACGAAATACTCATTATCATCCTACGCTGTAAGAGCTCTAGAATCAAGAAAATCAACTTAAATATGTCAGGACCATAGGAATTTCAAATCGCACACTTTGAAAAGTACAGCTCCAGAAATTTACTTTAGAATATTTTTTGACCCAATACTTACCGAATACATTTTACTTTTCTTTCTTTAACCAAATTACGTTATCAGCTCCATCGGAATCCTGCAACAAACCTAGAAAACAGTGTGGAGTAAACGAAAGGTACTTTGACGAGCATCAATGTGGCACTGCGTGCGAACCATCATGCGAGAATCCGCATCCAGGATATTGTGAAAAGCTGTGTGTTCAAAACGTCTGTCAATGTGAACATGGATTTGTTCGACATCCCTTGTCAAACAAATGCGTCCAAAAAAGCGAATGTCGTGAGTTTTTAGTCGTTTTTTCCAGTTGGAAAAGTGTTTAAAAAGATTTTTCCAGATATCATGATATTTTCTTGATTCTCTATTTATAAAATTTATTGGATTAAGTTTGCAGCTGTCAAATATCCTATCTGTGCCGAAAACGAGGTATACGAGAACGGAAACGCATGTGAGCCCACCTGTGATGATCCAGAAGGTAAAAGAGTTTGCACATTGAATTTGGTTGAAAAGTGCAGATGCTTGCCTGGCTTCGTTCGACATGACAGAAAATGCGTCCCTCTAAGTCATTGCCGTAGGTTTTTTGTTATTTGTGTAGTTTGGAAAAATAACTTTTGGATTACTGAACTCTTGGATTAACATGTTTATTTCTGAATAAAATTTGTCGTTTTCAGCTCGCCCTGAACCTCCATCCTGTGGCGAAAACGAGAAGTACGCCGAGTGCGGTAAGCAATGTGAGCCATCATGCGATCATCCAAAGCCATCAGGGTGCATCTTTTTGTGCGCTAAAGGATGCCTGTGTTTGCCCGGGTTTGTACGACACCCCAGTGGAAAATGCGTCCCAGAAAGCTATTGCCGTAAGTTTTATAATATTTTCAATACACAAAAAATCAGGATGTTCAAAAAGCCGGTTAGAAAAAGTACATGTTTCCTCATCTGTTTGCACAGATTCCCAGTGGATAGTATATTGCAAGTAAATCTCGCCTTCAAATTAATTTATCGTTTTATGAGATTAGAATTTAAAAGCGTATGAGAAAAATAAATATTTAAAAAATTTTTGACACGACCAATGCGTAAGCGTCAACTTTGTAAATAAAGTTTATATTAAAAATCATTTATTTAGCAATGCCAAAGCCTGTCTGTTCTAAAAATGAAGTGTGGATTGATAATGGTTCGGGATGTGAGCCAAGTTGCATTAATCCCCGTATCATACCCATATCCGAGTGTAATACCAGAATGGGCGGATGCACTTGTAAACCTGGGTAAGTCATTAAAAATCAGTATGATAATGTGATAATTTCTGCTACGGTTTAGTGCCGTCCGAAATTTCGATCGCAAATGTGTTTTGAAAAGTGAATGTGGTGACTCAGTGATCCGTTCCGGTTAGTTTGTAGAATATTTTGAAGAAAGTTAACCAAAAATAATTTCGGTTTGGGTAGAAAAACCTATGACATTCTAACTAATTTGACTTTAACTTGGCTTGGCTTGAACACAAATGATAGTTCCAAAATTTTTATCAATATGAGAATGATATTTTTAGATTAAATTAAATATAGCACTCTTTAGGTGACCAAACATTCCAAGATTGTTGCATCGATAACAGGCTGCCCAAAGAATACTTGCCAAAGTGCAACTACACAGCCACGATTGAGATTAGTAAGTTGCTAATAGATTTCTTGTAACTTGACACAGTAAGCGAGACTGCGCTGAATGCTTGTTTTCGTGCTGCATAGGTTCACTTAGTTTAAATCGCTTTTTTACTGGATTTTTTTTTGTTTTGTTAAAATGGTAACTAGGAAAATATGGTTTACTTAGAACTGCTTAAATTATTGTCACTAGAACTTAGCATGGTTTCTTGGTTAGGATTACTTTTTTGGACATTTTTCTCTCTTCTCTCTGTCTTTTCTTTTTCCGAAATCCATAACTCAGTTTATACGATAAACTACCAGGTCTCTACTGATGAGTCGAACTTGGTAGTACACGTTTCGCACCCACTATCTAGAGCTCGGGTGAAATAGTGGGGGTAATTAGCTTCGTTTATTTTTCTAAGTGTACACTTTACGAAACCACTCACTTTGTGTCAAATGGATTTCATCCTTTATTTCTGTCTTTTCCTTTCTGAATGTAAACTTATAAGTTTTAAACATACTCTCGCTTTAGAGCAAAATTCTATTTAATTGACAACCTTGAGGAAAAAGGAACATTACGTTCTGCAAAAGAAAAAATATATTTTTGTGCAAGAATTCACATGGTTGCATTGTAAACGTTTTTGACTTGCGGTTTAAAAAGACACTTTCTCGAAAAACTACAGAATAATCCAATATTTTGTTTTTTAGCTCAATTTTCCTTAACGGTTTTCCGATGTTTCGCGGTTCCAGGTTTTTTGGGCAGTAAATGTAAGCAAATATAAGTTTAGCGAAACTGATGATCGAATACCTGTCGCCAAATAAGAGCCCACGTGATCGATCGAGCGCTGTCGACGTTGCTGGCACCGTGCTTAAGTGTTTCACCGGAGGAAAGAATGTCTCGGATTGCTGTCGCGGAAAAGGTGTTAAGGAGTACGTTCTTTTTTCCATCACATATTGTGAATAATGCAATTTTTCTTACAGAAGCTGCTTGCCAATTTGTAGCGCCTCCCTGTACGACCTTTCCAAGGGAGTGAGCCAGACTGATCCCTTCAAGCTCATGGATTGCTTGAATCTTGGAAATGCTCGTCCGAAAGACGTTGCGCGACGAATCCTCAAGCTAGCCCAAACCGGCACCGAATGCTTTGCTGAGGCAAATGCTGAGTATCTAAATCTGCATTAATTTTGACAAATGTGTTAGCTAACATATAAGTCAGTTAATAAACAAATGTATAATGTTTCACTTCTCTACACGAAACAATGTTGAAAATGGCTTTTGTTCATGTTTCCTGAAAAGCAATAAAAGTGTACAAGCGACCGAATATTAGGTTATCAGTAGGGCCCGGAAAATCCGGACATGAAAATCGCATTTTCGGACATTTTCTCTAAAATTTTCCCATTTTCGGATATGGAATGTGTGTTTTCGGACAATTGACCTATTTTATTGCATTTTTAACGTGAAATTTTTCTTCCAAAATGACTGTTTTCGGACATTTTCGGACAATGTCCGGGAAATCCGGGCCCTAGTTATCAGGCTCAGGCTACTAAGGTTAGGTTCAGTCTTTAGGCTACTTAGGTTCAGTCTTTCGCTACTTAGGTTCAGTCTTTAAGTGAGTCCCATAAGTCAGCTTTGTGCCTAAAGCCTAAGCCGATGAAATAACAAATGTATGTAACACTAAATGAATTAGAATAAGTGATAAATTGAGCTCTTGCTCATATTTTCTGGTAACCGAGAATTGCACCAAAATTGGTCGAATGTTACGCTATTAAATCCAATGACTTAATCCAGGCCGTCTGGAGTTTAGTTCTCATGCCAGTCACTCAGTGCACCTCTGTACACTTCTTTTTTAAAGAAATCGATTCTACGCCCTCGATATGACCATGTGTACCAATTTTCCGCTCAAAACATGATACCTGTCGTTGGAAAAGATGACGGATACTCAAACATTTTGGCTCGTATTCAGATTTTAAATAAATTTTTTTCATGCACCACTACTCGACGATAAGATCATTAAAAAATTAGCACATATCGATAGAAAATGTGAGAAATTGATTTCTCACACAGACACTTCTCTCTTACTAAGTTTTTTAATTATTTCTCCACACCATAAACCTGAAAATGTTTGCTGAACCTGAAGGTAAAATTTTTATAACGACAGAATAATGTATCGTGATTTTTGAAGAACATCGTTAGCATTATCGTGGGACAAGGAGAGTAGAACAGAATCTTCACAAAGTGTTTGAATTTTCTGGTCAAATCTTCCATCCCACGAAGGGCTTTGCATTGTGAAAGGGAAGAGTTGACCCAAAAATTCAAACGCTTTATAAAGATCATGTTCCATTTTCCTTGACCGACGATAATATAGCGCTCTCTCTCATGCCCATCTTAAATTTGTTGGTAATTTATTTGCAAGGCGCCATTTTGACCCCGCCTAAAATTCCGTCATCTTTAAACTATTTAATCTTAACCTTTCATTCCAAATGTGATTCCGAAATGAAAATCCGAGGAAGGTGCTCTTTTTCAACCAATAACTTCAACGAAGAAATAGAGTAGTTCTAAAGAAGTAGAACTGTAAAAATCCTAGGCCTAAGCCAGAATATCTTAGGCCTAGGATTTAACAAAGGCTTCTCCGATGTTCAGACTTTCTCGTTGTTAATATAAAGCAAAAAGTTGAAAAATGATGCTTCAAGTGCTCAATTAATGCTCCACTGTTCCACCTTGGCACTTTTTCACGGCAGTCTGATCAAGCATTCTCGCCAGGCACAGGAGGGGATAGCTAGCTCAGATGCCCAGATCTGTGCACTGCCATTCAGACATGTGTATGGCTTTTCACTATTGCTCAACACGTTACTTCATCTTTATCTGTCTACTAGGGTTCAAATTCCTATTTTGGGTTAAAACAACCCTTATAAGGCGCCAAACAAGGGAATCGGTAAAAATCCCCCGGTAAAAATCCCCCGGAAGAAATCCCCCCGTTTTCAAAAAATCATATAAAAATGGCCAAAAAACATGAAAATGCCCATTTTTTTCGCTGAATTCGTATTTCACGTTAAATCGGATTATTATCTGTATCTCAGAATTATACCGCACTAACTGTACGCCCGCCGGTCATGAAAAATGTAAACATGTCACTAAAAGGGCGGCAATTAAAATGGGTATTTTTTGGTTAAAACCCAAATTCGGTGAAATTTGGCCCGTGTGATATGCTGAGAGGAGGTCAAATAAGGACTAGTGTGCGGCACACCGAAAAGACAACACAAAGGTTAGAGCGCAGAGAATGTCTATGTCTGCCCGGTTAATTCCCACTTCCTCTGTAAAGCAATGGGAAATAACCGGGCAGACAAAGACATTCTCTGCGCTCTAACCTTTGCGTTGTCTTTTCGGTGTGCCGCACACTAGTCCTTATTTGACCTCCTCTCAGCATATCACACGGGCCAAATTTCACCGAATTTGGGTTTTAACCAAAAAATACCCATTTGAATTGCCGCCTTTTTTATGACTTGTTTACGTTTCCCTCGCGGCGGGCGTACAGTTAGTGCGGTATAATTCTGAGATACAGATAATAAGCTTATGCTCCCGAACTACCCTTACGTTAGGCTAAACAACCCTTATAAGGCGCCAAACAAGCCATTAGGCTTGGGGCCCCGCTGTGCACGCACAATCGGACTTAGTCTTAGGCTTGGGGCTTAGGCTGCTGTGCAGTCTTAGGCTGAACAACCCAACAAATACGAATTCAGCGAAAAAAATGGGCATTTTCATGTTTTTTTTTGTTTAAGGGACTTAATCTTAGGCTTAAGCTCCCGAACAACCCTTACGTTAGGCTAAACAACCCTTACGTTAGGCTACTGTGCATACCTAAACGGACTTAATCTTAGGCTTAAGCTCCCGAACAACCCTTAATTAGCCATTTTTTCGGTTTTTAGTTTATTCTTTTGCCCTTTTTGGTCATTTTTTCATGTTTTTGTTCATTTTTTAGAATTTTTTCATGTTTTTGCTCATTTTTTCATAATTTTGACAATTTTTTACTGTTTTTGTTCATTTTTTTTCTAATTTAGACCATTTTTCACATTTTTAGTCATTTTTCGAAAAATTATATAGAAAAAAAAAACCGCCGCGGGCAAAATTTTTTGAAAAAATTGGCTTTCTCTTTAAAAATTCACTATAATAAATCATTGAAATAAATTATATAAACTATATATTGAAAATTCCACAAATTTTCGGCCCAATATTTTGGAAAAACAATGAGACGTAATACAAAGTTAGAGAAAAAATAGCGCCGCAGGCGAAAATTTTTCAAAATTAGACATGCTCAGAGGAAAATGACTCATTTTTCTAAATAATATGCAGTCGCGATTTTATTGTGTTTTCATAATTAATTCTATTATTCTACCTGAATTATTCAGTTTGAATAGACAACGAAACAATATGTAATCTTTTTGAATAGCTTTTCGAAGAAATATTCGAATGGGCATAGAGAGCAGTATAAAACATAGTGGGGTCTGGGGGCGATAGCCCCCAGACGGTGAAGAAAATTTGAGAATTGGGGTCAACTTTCTTTGAAAAATTTGAATATGCGTCGAAAATTTCCCAAAATTTTCGCCGGCCGCGCCCTATCGGGCGCGGCCGGATGCATTCTTAGGGGTGCTTGTCATTTCCCCGTTCCCCGGGGAACAGCACGCGGGGAAGAGGGATCCCCGTGGCAAATGGGGAACGGGGAAAACGGGGAAGAGGGATCCTCGGGGAACGGGGATCCCCGCGGGGGGATCGAACCCTACTGTCTACAATCTTTCGCTATCTCAGACGACCATGCCGTTAACCACAAATTTTTTCAGTGAGTTGAATACTACCCGGAAAACGCATTTTTACCCAGGCATGGTAGCGCGGGAAAACCAAATTTGAATTCAATAATTTTTTTCTCAATTTTTTACCGTGTTCGGCTATTTTCTGACTGTTCCTACCCCACCGGACCGGGGTACGATCTATCGATTGGCGCTATCAAAATATGGTATATCGCCACAAAAAATGGGCGGTTTACCCTATTTTTCCGATATTTCGCAACACCTATTGTGAAATAGTGAAAAAATAGGGTAAACCGCCCATTTTTTGTGGCGATATACCCTATTTTGCTAGCGCCAATCGATAGATTGTACCCCGGTCCGGTGGGGTAGGAACAATCAGAAAATAGTCGAACACGGTAAAAAATTGAGAAAAAAATTATTGAATTCAAATTTGGCTTTCGAATTTCGCTTTGGAAATACCATGCCTGTTTTACCAAGAAAAAATTTTTCACCATTTTTCGATACCGTGTGGTACCCCACATGGGTCAAAAACCGGTTTTCTAAAAACGTCCCAAATTTTTTGGCAAATAGTGCTTTTAGGGTTTTTTTTGATACGCTGATTCCAAATACGTATTTAGTTTTCTCGTATCACTCTGAAAAATGTCATTTTCGGGCTGAATATATCTTAAAACAGCAATTTTTGCTAAAATTTAGCCCGAAATAACATTTTTCAGAGTGATACGAAAAACCTAAATACATATGCACCCTGTATATCACGTCACAATGGCAGAGAACATTGTTATTTATGGGCAATTTGAATTAACTTCCATTGCTTTAAATTTATTTTCTAAATAAATTAACTTATTAATAAATTTAATTTTCATTAATACTCTCAACATTCACATGTAATTTTCACATTTCGTGCTCGATGAGTCACATCACTTCACATATGGCCAGTCATCTGTGGTCCACTGCAAGTACTTTATGCCGAAAGTGGGCGGACAATTGTTGTTGGCGGCAGTTCTCGCATAGTAGTGGTAGACGAGCAAATATTTTCCATCCGCGTCCTTGTACACGTTTTGGCCGCCGGCTCCCCACTGCTGGTTGTTGCGGCCCAAAAGCAAACTCCCACCGCCGTTGAGCATGTTCACACCGCGGCGGTCGATGAACGGCCCGTTGGGAGAAGACGCTCTGCCATAGTGGATGGCGTAGGTACGAGACGGACAATTAGCCGAAGCGTCAGCGTTAGTCTTGCAGCAGCTGCCTGTAGAAACAAACAGGTAGTACTTGCCGCCTAAATGGAAAATGTAATTTTTGAGGCCATTTTAAAATTTATTTGAGTCAATATTAGTCAATTAAATACCGAAAATTACGCATATTTTTTTTTAATTCTAGAATTTTGTAACATTTTTCTAGCGCTATTTCTAGCATTTTTAAAATACAGGATTACCTCCAATAGAACCCCATGATCTTCTATTTTTTAATGACTTTCAAGAGCCTGCTTCCATTGGAGATCCTTTTCTCTAGCCTACACTATTTGTCTGTTTTCTAATCTCCAAGCTGGACCTCTATTAGAAATTTGTCTTCTATTCAAGTTAATATAGTAGGCGGTATGTTTTATTTCAACCAAAAGTCTTAGTACATTCACTGATTAACGCGGGTAACGGGACCGAGTCTAGGTAAAACCCCCCCCCCCGTAAAACCCCCCGCTAGCCATTTTTGCCATAACTTTTTACTGGAACCTTCTAGAAGGATGAGTAATAGCTTAAATGGAAGCTAAGACTCTGGGCTACAAATCGGTATATTACTTGTCGCATCTCGATTCAAGATTCTCGAGATTTAATTATTTTTGTCTCAAATTTTCGAATTTTCAAAAAAAAGTTGAAATTTTGAGACAAAAATAATTAAATCTCGAGAATCTTGAATCGAGATGCGACAAGTAATATACCGATTTGTAGCCCAGAGTCTTAGCTTTGATTTAAGCTATTACTCATCCTTCTAGAAGGTTCCAGTAAAAAGTTATGGCAAAAATGGCGAGCAGGGGGGGGGTTTACCGGGGGGGGGTTTACCCATTCCCAACGGGACCGGGCAAAATCCGCGTTATTCTCAGACCCGTGTTATACACTCGACTGTATAAGAGATAAAGGGATAGTACCAAAACTTGCCTCGTTCAATGATAGCGGGCGCTTCTTCCGCATTACCAGCGATTTTATTAAAAGGTGCTCCACGCTTGGGCCTTCCGTCGTTTGGAATCGCTTCCACTTGATAAATTCCACCAAAGAACGAGCCAAAAGTGATCCACCACCGCCCTGTGGCCGGATCCACAAACAGATTTGGGTCAATGGCGTTGTAAAGTGTGTTAGCGCCAGAGGTTATGATGACTCCGTGATCTGTGAAAGAACCCGGCTCCCCAGTGGTGCTTGTGGCGAGCTTAAAAATTTTATAATATGCAGGCCTGTCAAAATTGGACTGTTTAAAGTAATAGATTTTTGGAGAAAATTATAGAGGAATTTCATCGTTTCGCGCTTAATCTGAGACAATGAAACTAATTTCAATAACTATAGAGCTACGCTCATCAGTCAGATGACCCTATAGTTGGTATAGAATACAAATTTGATCATAATACCATGCCGCAAAATACGGCTATCCGTGAGGCAAGCCTCGTGCCGCAAAATACGGCGATATCAGATAAGACACCGCAAACTACGGTAATACCTGATAAATTACATACCGTGCCGCAAAATACGGCGTTCCACATGCCGCAAAATACGGCGTTCCAACACCACCCATGTGGTACATAAATCTGCACAATAGACAATAAGAGAAAGACTAGAGTGAAAGATTTTGGTGACCAGAACGATAATATTTTGTAAGAAGATAAGATTAGAATTTTGCTCCTGTTTGAATTATTTTTGCGCTAGTTAAAAATTTTTTTTAAACTACTTTTTTTAGCCTTTTTTGGCTCCAAAGATGTTTTCAAACGAAAATGCAGTTTTGGACATTTTTGATTGGGTTTTAGTTCAATTGTGTGAAACAGTGGCGGTAAGTTCATCTTTGTAAGTAAGCAAATCATGCTTACTTTTCAGCTTTTCCCGAAAAAGTTAGGCAAGTTAGAAACTATCGTTCAAAGCTCACCCCAATAGCAGAGTTTTTGGTGGACAACTGAGAGGCACAAAAGTACAAGTAATATATGCCATTGTGGTAGGAGATGTCCGGTGCCCACATGTCCAAATTGTTGTCTTTATGGGTGTAGCTTTTCACCCATGGCACTCCATTTGGAAAAGCGGAACGGTCCTGTTTCCATGGCCCTTCAAGAGAAGGCGACCTTATGCCACCCATGCCGTCCGCTGTGCGGTAAACAATGTAGTCGTTGCACGGTTGGAGGCGGACCAGCGTTGGGTCGTGGGCAAAGGTTTGGCCGCTCAGCACAGGATTGGTTGCAGGTGATGTCTAAAAATGTTTCCTGTAATCATACGGAAAATGACCATTTGCAGCCCTAGTGATACTTCAGGGTTGTTGTCCTTGATATTAGGCCAATCCGTAGGCTTATGCCTAGATTTACAATTATGATTACGTTTAAGCATAGGCTCAGGTCAACAATACCATAAAGTATCCCAGGACTGCAAACCTGTAATGTAGTTATACCTTGCAAGCCGCCCATGAGCAATGAATTAGTGCTTGAACGAAGCAGTAGAAAAGTATTGACGCATACGTGAATTTGTTTGAAATCATTTCAGAGAATTTATTGGAAGATCAGGACAGCAACTGACTAAAACGACCAAAATGGCGTATTTTACTTCGATGCGCTATATCACTTCTTCGTCGTTTTTGACAAAAAAGGCTTATGGGCGGAAAGCCAAAAAACTTTTCATTGTACGGCGCATTTCTTTTTTATAATTCGTAAACAGGCAGTCATTGTCATTTTGTTTTACAAAAAAGTAACGTTAGTCCAAAATGCCGTTTACGGGAAAAGCAGGCAAGTCCTACCTCCTATTGGTTTCTGTGGAACAATGCACTTAGAAAAACTATCGGTTCAGAAACATAACATTCAGGGGCAGGAGCGTATTGATTAACCCAATATATCTGACCCATATTGCGAAGGAATTCTGTGCAGTCATTTAATTATTAACTAGCCATGGGGAGTGCCTTCGGTACTTGAAATCGCATTATTATTTTAGATCACAATAGTATCATATAGGGGAAAATGTCTTATATCAGACATTTGTTATATAGGGGTCATCGCCCTATGGGGCCAAAATAAGACATGCATTTGTCTTACACCCCTATGGATAAGGCTAAATGCTGATACTTGCTCGTGGGTTGTCACACCTATCGTTTTTAAATTTTCCAGAAAATTTAAAAAATTTTCACTAAACAATTTTCCACCTTTCAACACCCTGAAATTAGGGTTGGATTCCCATCCCCGCATAATCGTCTCGGCGCTTAACCATTGTCTCTCTTCGTGGTGCAATGATAAACACGAATCTCTAAATCATCATCTTTTACACAGCTCAGCTTGTTATTTTCAATCGATAGAATATTTCCTCTTTGTTCCAGACGGCGAATTGAGTACAGGGTATATAATTCGCCGTCTGGAAACAAAGAGGAAATATTCTATCGATTGAAAATAACAAGCTGAGCTGTGTAAAAGATGATGATTTAGAGATTTTGTTTATCATTGCACCACGAAGAGAGACAATGGTTAAGCGCCGAGACGATTATGCGGGGATGGGAATCCAACCTTACCTGAAATCTGCCAAGTCCCCTGAAATTTTTTCTGGCAGCGGGCCTGGACCTGACAGAGTTGTTAACAGCGCTTAATAACCCTCACAATTTTAATATAACTGACGATTTTCTCACTTCCTTTACATTTATATCATTTCTAATCAAAAAAATTGTTTATAGTTACCAGAGTTCCATGGACCAATGTACACTTACTTGGGTCACTGATTTGATTGCACACCTTTTCTTTTTTCATTTTCGTTCAGACTTTTGATGCTTTGAATCGTTCATAGAACAGCTTAATAAATAAAATTCAAGGTATCAACAGTTTCCAGACCAACTTAGGCGTACCTCTCTGCCTTCGGAGCAGCTTTGTCAACAAATATCGAAAATATCAAACGAAATCACCAGACATGAATCAGACATGAGATCGTCGATCAACGATATGATTCAAAAACCGATCCTAACGGTATACAGTCGAGTCTCTTTATAACGCGGGTCTTGGGATCGGACAAAATCCGCGTTACATAGAGACCCGCGTTATATAGATAGTCTTATTAGATAGAGTATCTATATTATATAGAGAGCTGCCAAAAATGGGCGCCAATTCAAAATTGGTTTTTTTTGGAAAAGTCGCAAAAAAATTTGAGAAAATTGGCTAAAAATCCAAAAATTTTCGCGCTCTGCTTCTAGCGGAGCGCGAAAATTTGATCCCGCGTAGTATAGAGACTATCTCATACAAAATGTAAATTGGGTACCGGACAAAATCTGCGTTATATAGAGACGCGTTATAAAGAGACTCGACTGTATCTCTTTTATTTCGAGTTGTTGTGAAGTTACGCAATGCACATTTGTATGTCAACTTTTTTAGACCTACAAATAAGCAAATAACATAAATTAATGTCAAACAATTTCCTCACAAAAATTCACTTGGATCGGTTTTTTGGATAAGTGTGAAGCAACTTGTATTCAGCCAAATTTCATTCCGAAACATGAGTGTGCTACTAGATTTACTGGATTCACTTGTGAACTCGGATATTCACTTTTAACTGTATTTTAATCTGTCAATTCATAATATGATTTAGATATGTCCGACACCCCGAGGGTAAATGTGTTGCAAGAAGCCAATGCGGTAAGACTCTATGTTTACGGAACAGAACGTATAGTGATGGTGGCAACCAGTGTGAGCCGAATTGTAAAGATCCGCGAGATCCACCTGTTTGCCCTGGCTTTTTACCTGCCTTTACCATGGTAGCGAGAGATGCATTCGATTGAAGCATTGGCTCTGAGGAAACAAATTTGTTGTAACGCGAAAGAAATTCATTTGAAAGGATTCTATTCGTAGAACAAAGTAGGAGAAATGGTAACATCCTCACAAGTTCTAATTTTCTGAAAAGCGAAAAAATTCGACCAAGGTTTTCTGACCAACAGAACTGCATGATTTAAACTCGGTTACCGATCAAGAACAAAATCAACAACCATTCCCTTTGATGAACGAAAACTATGCCGAATATCATACGACTAGCCAAGAAAAACAAAAGTTTCTTTAATAAGTGAAAAATTATTTATTGACTCTTACTTTCTTGTTTTACTTCGTCTTTTGCGTTCTGCATTTTGCTTTGATAGATTGTCAATATCGTTGTTCTTTTTGCAAAAAAAGCAGTTTCTGTATTTCATTTTGAGCTTTTTCGGTTTACACATTGCGTTTACATCCTCGTATATTTTCTGTTTCGAAAATTTGCAAAATTCTTTTTGTTAAAACAGAAACTTATAGTATTTTTTTCCTGGGTTCGTTCGAGATCACAGCAGATGAAGATGCGTTCGACTGAAGCATTGTCCTTGAGGACATACATTTTTTTGTAGCGTATGCTTGTGCTTGTGCACAAGCAATAATATATTTATTTAGTAAGAAAAATAGGTTTTACTTAGCAAATTTTAGCAGTGTTCTAGTTAGCAAACTTTGCTGCTATTTCTGCTATAATACTAAAAAAGTTAATAGAAAGCTCAAAGCATAAAACGCATCACCTCCGCCCACAACAAAAAGAATTCAAACGCATTGACAGTCCATTATGGTTTCCATGGTCTGCTTTCAGATGGTAAAAACGAAAATTCCAAAATATCTTTGCACAACTTTTGGTCTTCTGTGATTAAAATAATTAATTCTCGGTTGTACTTCTTCTCTTTTGGTTGATTTATCGTAGGAGGAATAGTTGATCGGGACCAAAATGTTTATCGCGAGAAGATTCTTTCACTTTTTATCTAGTCTTATGGTCATAGTATCTGAATTAATTCTCGAACACACCTTCTGGGTTTAAAAGCCGAGCACTCTCATGGATTTCATCCATTTGTGGAAAAGTCGAAAATGGTTTCATTTTCACCGGGTCTCCTTCTTTTGGCGTCGTTTGTGTGCGGGATTTTGGCCGTTTCTCCTCGTGATCCCGGTAATTGGTTTTGTTTTGTGAATTTTACTTATTGTGGTGTAGTGGTTTGAGAAATTTCTCTAATCACAACATCATAACAATGTCAAATTTAGATATTAATTTGGCTCCTCCTCGTCGTCAACCTCCACCGCCTCATCACGGTTCTGTCCAACACCACACTCCTCCGCCGTACATTTATCCTCATCTTCCTGAACATTGTAGGTCGTTATAATGCAATACAAGCTGACCTTTTTGTGGAATGTTTATTATTTCCATTTCATGTGTTATCATTCTTCCAGGTGGTGAGAATTCAAATTTTAGGTAGTTTTAAATGATGTAAAAGCAATACATAGAAAAAATCAGTTTCTTATCAGTTCAAAGTCGCGAAAAATTGTTTTGCCACTTCGGAGGGGTTTCTCCGGTGAAATTCTCATACAGCAAACATTTTACCATTCAAAATTTAGGAGTTTCCAATTTTGAATATTTTCAGCTCCATCGGACGGCTGCGAAAACCCCAATCATTGTGGAGAAAACGAAAAGTTCTATGGTGAAAACGAATGTGCCTCTTCATGCGAGCCATCATGCGACAAGCCACATCCACGAATTTGTAACAAAAAGTGCAATTTCAACGTTTGTCGATGCTTGCCTGGATTTGTTCGACATCCCAGCCGAAAATGCGTTCCATTGAGCTATTGCCGTAATGTTTTAAATTATTAGGATTAGATTTACATTAAAATAAAAGGAATTGAAAACATTAAACATTTAAAAAATCAATCAGCAGTCGATACCCGTTTTTGAGTCGGGAAACATGAAGTCGAGCCAACTAGCATATTGGTTCTATTCAAATACCTCCAAAGGTTTTATTGAAAAATATGATCCCCTCCGAATTCATGAGTTGGTTATGTAACCTCTACCCAGCTTTCGTTCGATACGACGGAAATAGCGTGTCTCGGAAACATAGCCGCAAACTTTTGTTATTTGACCTTAGGAAGGATAATTTTTTGGAGTACTGCACCCATGGAATATATTATTCATGTGTCTAATTTAAATCATCTTTTACAGCACTTCCTGAAGCTCCATCCTGTGGCAAAAACGAAGAGTACATTGATGAGCATCACTGTGGCACTGCATGCGAGCCATCATGCTTGAATCCGCACCCGCGAGTTTGTACTGAGCAGTGTCTTCGAAACGTCTGTCAATGCGAAAATGGATTTGTTCGACACCCCGTGTCGAAGGAATGCATCCTGCCGAGCCAATGTCGTAAGTTTTAGTGTTTATGCAGTTGGTAAAGCGTTTTTGTTCAAATCGATTTGTCCGAATTTTAAACATCATTTTTCGTTCCCCCTTTATAAAATCTTCTTGAAAAGTTTGATTAAATTTTCAGCAAAGAAGTATCCCATACCACCAACTTGCGGCGAAAACGAGGAGTACACTGGTGGAAGCCGATGCGATCCCACCTGTGATGATCCAAAACGCCAAAGACTTTGCCCCTTGGATTACGTGGTAAAGTGCAAGTGCTTGCCTGGATTTGTTCGAGATACCAGTGGAAAATGCATTCTAGAGAATCGTTGCCGTAAGTTTTTTAGACTAATTGCTATGAAAATTGGCCTCGATATGTAGAAAAACATTTAAATGGAAATACAACAACCTCTACTTTAGGCGTCTGATTGACCTTGAATGTTTGTCACCACAATCTCTCATCGCTCTCTTTCTCCTCCATTTTGTCAGGATTCTGTTCCCCGACGTCCTTTTCAACACTATCTGACTAAAATCCCCCATACTGGTCCCCAGGTGTTAAGAAAATTTATAACAAAAACAAGCAAAGTTTTAATTACACAAATGGAGAAAATAATAAATTAGCAATTTCGTTTACAATTTTTGTGGACATTGTTTTGATAGCACATGTGGTCTTTCCCAATATGAATTTTAAATTGATTTTAGCTAAACCTAAGCCTGTTTGCGGTAGAAACGAAGAATATGTCGATGACGGCAAGAATTGCGAATCACTTTGCGATGGAGCACCAAAACCTCACGTGCCTTGTGAGGTTCTTATGGCTATTCCCGGATGCAAATGTTTACCAGGCTTTGCTCGACATTCCAGCGGAAATTGCATACCGAAGATCTTTTGCCGTAGGTTTTATTGATTTGGTCACTCTAAAATTTTACACGATCGTCTCGGGATTTTCATATTTGACATTTGCTGCGGTGATGTTATTTGTCATCAAAAATGGCCATGTAGGAGAAATGCCCAATAATTTAATTTATACAATATTTAATAAATTGCAATTTTGAGGTAGTTTTCTCAAATAAAAACCCCACAAATGATGACACAGTTTTGAGAATCGGGTGAAGTTTGAAATTTTCAAAATGCATTTGTAAAAGGGCAATTTTACGGTTTGGGAATACAATGTGTGAAAATGGTAAACATGTATTAAATCGATGTTCAAAAAAGCGAATACAAAATATCTACTTTCATCAGTGTTTTGTACAACTTCCCCGTAGGGGACAGTATCTCCCAAGCTAAGCTCCCTTTCAAAATAAATTATAATTTTCGTGTTTATGAGATCAGAGGGCTAAAGTATCTCAGAATTAAATTTATTCTAAGATTATTTTTGGTTTTTGGAAAAATAGTCATAGTATCACTAAAATTATATTACAATACGGTATCTTTCTGTTTCCAGACGAGCCAAAGCCAGCCTGTCCGCAAAACGAAACATATATTGCGAGCGGTTCAAATTGCGCAGAGCCTACCTGTAAATCGCCTCATCGACCAAAGCATTTGCAGTGCATGGATATCTTTTCCGGATGTCAATGCTCTCCCGGATTTGTTCGTGATGAAGAAAGCCGAAAATGCATTCGAGAGGACCACTGCCGTAAATTTTAGCCATATTGACAATTTAAAATCATAAAAATTTATAATAGTCAAAAATCACAGAAAAACAAGGAAAACAGAAAATGTATCTTTTCGTTTCCAGCGAAGCCAAAGCCAGCATGTCCGCAAAACGAAACATTTCAAGAGCATGGCTCCATTTGCGAGCGCAGCTGCACACAACCTCAAGGCCCACCAGCATGCCCATTGATCAACTATAGCGGATGCAGGTGCTCTGATGGATTTGTTCGCAACCATGACACCGGAAAATGCATTCGACTGAGCCAATGCCGTAAATTTTTTACTATTTGGGCTAATTAAACACCTACTGGAAAAATTCTGCAATTGAAATTTTATTAATTCAGGGGTATGGTTTATAACAATAAAAGTCAAGTAACTTTGTATTTTGGACCCTGCGCGAGATCTTGATCCTAGGATTTTCTAGCCATTGGTATTGTGTCTTCCATATTTAGGCATCTCACGCAGGTGTCCAAAAGCGGGATCTACTTATCTCGGCTTTATAAGGCGATCCTCATCTGATTGACAACCACACTACTGCGCGAGATTTAAGCCTTTTGTATGACTGAACTCTTGGATTAACACATTTATTTCTCAATAAAATTCGTCGTTTTCAGCTCGCCCTGAACCTCCATCCTGTGGCGAAAACGAGAAGTACGCCGAGTGCGGTAAGCAATGTGAGCCATCATGCGATCATCCAAAGCCATCAGGGTGCATCTTTTTGTGCGCTAAAGGATGCCTGTGTTTGCCTGGATTTGTGCGACACCCCAGTGGAAAATGCGTCCCAGAAAGCTATTGCCGTAAGTTATAGCTAAGAGTAATCGTTAAATATCAGGATGACTTTTGACCGCTTTCTTAACATCAAACCTACTAAAAGTAGGCATTTGTTCTAACATCGAACTGTTAGAAGAGTCCCACTGTTAACGATTAACCCTTCATTTCCGAGTGTTATCAAAAACGCAACGCAAATGGTGACCCCATTGTTTCCGAGCGTTGCGAAAATGCACAACAACTTTGGAGTAATTTTTGGCCAATTTTTTGGCTTCCTAGCTCAAATCTGATATTGATCTTATACAGCCAACTTTTTGTGCTGAATAAGGATATGTAATTAGTTTTTGTGTTTTAGATCAAAAAACATTTTTGCGATTTTTTTCTCGAGGTGCACTCTCGAAAAATTCGAGAATGACCTTTTAAAAATTTTTTTGAGACTCAACAAAAAACTAACTTCAGATTCGTGCTCAGCGCATCGAAATTGACCAGAAAAAGTGTTTTTTAGACATCTAAAAATTTCGAAATTTTTTTGAAATTTTCGAAACCATAGGGGGTATCATGGATTTTCGGAAAAATCCCGACTTCTGACCCCCCAAAAATTGGAATTTTTGGGGGTTTTGAAAAAAATAATATTTTTCCCATTATCAGGGACCCAAATGGGCCCGGTATACCAAAGATCATCAAAATCCTACGCTTCGGCATATAAGGGTCTCACACGGCTCGGCAATGAAGGGTTAATGCATATTCTTTGATATTCTTATAGACTAATATGTCTGGGCTGAGTTGATTAGCTGAGTGGGCGCCAAATGAAAGTACCTCAGAAAATAAACAAACAAACATAGAGTTACCGAAATTGCCTTTACAAAATAACTTTTTCTTTTTCCAGCTGAGCCAAAGCCTGAGTGTCCACAAAACGAAACCTATGTTGAGCACGGCTCAGTATGTGATGAGCACGCATGCGAAAACCCGTTTCCACCATCTTCGAATGTCAAATGCCTTGATAACTTTTCCGGATGCCAATGCTCTCCTGGATTTGTTCGTGAGAAAGGAAGCCGAAAATGCATTCGACCGAACAATTGCCGTATTTTTTTAAATATTTACACAATTTAAAAATCACATTTCTGCCAATTTAAAATATTTATTTCGCTCTGTCCGAGCTCAGTCCTGGCCAAATAAATAAAACCATCTTTTACCAAACATACAAGAGTAAGAAAATCCGCGGCTTTCGCCGCGGTATCTGTATGTTGGATTTTGTTAACGGATTATTTGGGAGGTGGAAGCTATTGCCATGGTAGCTTCTAGAACATTAGAGAAAAGTTCCAAAAATAGAAGGGAGGGAGAAAATTTCGCGCCGCCTTCATGAGGCGCGAAATTTTCTGCATTTTACGTGATTTTTTCCAAAAATTTAATTTTCCGCCGAAAAACAAATTTTTTTTGCAAATTTTTGTCAGTTTCTAGAAAATTTTGACAAATTTAAGCAAAATTTGGAAAAATTTTGGGTACTATCGGCTTATCGGAGGGGGGGGGGGGGGGGAAAATTTTCATACATTTTTATATAGCAAAAAATCAATAGGGGGGACCCTATTGATTTAAATTTATTTTCTCAAATACATTTGTGAAAAAATCAATAGGGTACCCCCTATGAATTTTTTGAAAAAATTTCCAAAAAAATTTTTTCTCAAAAAATCCATAGGGGGGACCCTATTGATTGAAAAAATATTTTTTGCTGTCATTTTGTGAAAAAATCAATAGGGTCCCCCTATTGATTTTTTGCTATATAAAAATATATGAAAATTTCCCCCCCCCCCGATAACCATTCCCCCCCCCCCGATAAGCCGATAGTACCAAATTTTGCAAAAATTGACAAAAATTAGGGTAAAACTTTAAATTTTTGCCAAAAATGTTTGAATTGGCGCCAAAAATTATTTATTTTTGGCATTTTAAAAAAAATTGCCCTTTTAGAGGGGTCCCTTATTGGAGGGGCCCTTATAAATCAATGTCCCTCTAGAGGGCCCTTATTTGAGGGGGCCCTTATTGGGTAGGGCCCCTATTGGAGGAAATACGATAATTCCTGCACATTTCCTACTTTCAATTTCCAGGGGAGCATTTTGAGCTATTATGCACCGAAAAAGGAGCGGAAGAAAAAAAAAGTTAGAACGTTGCTATGTCTGAACGGACTTCAGTCTTCTCCTACGGTTTAGGTTAGAGTGGATGTGTTAAAACGATGAGCTAGAAATAAAAGTTAGGGTTCGGCTGAAGAAGGAACCTTTTAACAATTTTTGGAATTTCAGAAATTTAATTAAAATAGTACTTGACAATGATCAAGTAGCGATATAAAATCTAATTTTGTTTCTAACTAAAGGATATAACGTAGTAGTGGTAGTACACAATTAGTTATAATAAATTACCATGTTCACCAAAAGCCATTGTTTGGTAAAATCACCACATTTTGGAGAAAACTGTTTTATCCCAAAAGTACTTGTAAAAGTGTATTTTTACTGCTTTGGTAATATAATTTGTTGGCATGTCCTGTTTTGTAATCATTCTGGGGCGCCCACGAATTGACATCCTAATGTAAAGAGTGGTCTTATATAATTATATCCTCATATTCAGCAAGCCATGGTCCTGTGTGCGGCGAAAACGAAGAGTTAAACGATGGTGGTTTGGTATGTGAGCGAAGGTGTGATTCAAAGGGTGCGTATCAATGTGATCCGGATATCGCTAAGCAATGCAGATGCAAGCTCAACTACGTCCGTCTTAACAACACCACATGCGTACGATTGTACAATTGCCGTAATTTTTATGATCTTAATAATGTTTAGAAATATCCATAAATGGTCTCAAGATAAAACTTTAGTAGGCCAAGTTGAGTTAGGTCAGCGCAAATTTTGCACAAATGATCTGAAATTTGCATACTGTCGTTTCAAGTATAGCACTTATCAGGGATATGCCCAAGCTGCTATTTTTTTCGTACAGTCGTGAAATTTTTTAAGCGTAACTTTGTACAGCTATAGACACTGATATGTCAAAGTTTGCACCCTCCTCCCAACATGCTTCCTAACATGCTTGCTTAGAATAAAAAAAGGCAAATACTCGAAAATCTGGGACAGACGGTTAAAGGAAGGCGAGAGACTGTGAGAAAGGGTGGTTGCCTAAGCATAAAATTTCCGAGATTGTGTTTACAAAGTAACTTTTTCTTTTTCCAGCTGAGCCAAAGCCTGAGTGTCCACAAAACGAAACATATGTTGAGCACGGTTCAAGATGTGAGGAGCTCACTTGCAAAAACGCGAACAGCCAGCCTTTCAAATGCCGTGATTCCTTTACTGGATGCCAATGTACTCCCGGATTTGTTCGTGAAAGCGGAAAATGCATTCGACCGAGCAATTGCCGTAATGTTCTAAACTATTTACACCATCTAAAATAGAAAAAATTTTCATAGAATTATAATATTAAAAATTATATTAAAATCAAAAATATAATTGTGTTTCTGCTGTCTTTGCTCGCTGACTACCTATTTAGTCACAAATCCAAAGCATCACCGTTCCGCTTATTGACGAATAACCGGTATCTTAATCGAGTTTTATATACGCTAATATACCTGGTCTGTAACCGACCAAGTTGGCGTCGAAATAGGTTGATAGACAGATCTTCAGAAAATAAGAAAAATATTTGACTCAAATTTTTTACGAGTAATTTTTTTGCTTCCAGCTAAGCCACAACCGAAATGCCCACAAAACGAAAGGTATGTTGAGCACGGTTCAAGATGTGAAGAGCGCACCTGCAAAAACCCGTATCCTTCGCCTTCCAAATGCCTTGATGTCTTTTCCGGATGCCAATGCTCTCCTGGATTTGCCCGAGACAAACACAGCAGAAAATGCATTCCATTGAGCCACTGCCGTAATCTTTTATTTATGTCGAAAAAGTTAAAGATCACATTGGTGATAGTGTTAAAAATCATATCCAAATAGAAAACAATTATTTTTTCGTTTCCTTCTAAGCCAAAGCAAAAACGCGCACAGAATGAAACATCCTTATAGTAAGTTAAAGCTGTGAGGCGTCCCATGGGATGTGGCGCCCTATGGGATTTAGAGGAAGTGCATTCTTAGGGGTGCTTAATTTTAGACAGGTACCTGATTAGGGTAATTTTTAGCGGGGAATACGAATTTGAGGTCAAAATTTAGCTGAAATGTAGACAAATTTAGACAAAATATAGCTAAAAGGTACCAATATTTTGTTTCTGTTTTCTGCGCCAGAATTTTGTCCAGAATTTTCGGAAGGGCCATTCTTACCAGTGCGTTTTCTGCGTCAGAATTTTGTCCAGAATTTTCGGAAGGGCCATTCTTACCAGTGTGTTTTCTGCGTCAGAATTTTGTCCAAAATTTTGGGCAAGTGTATTCTTAGGGGGCTTATTTTTGTCAGAGACACAAATTAGTCAGAGACACAAATCAGTCAAAGACAACAGATTAGTCAGAAGGTGCGGTCGAAAGCCGCGACTGTGGACCTCACCCTAACCATGTACGCGAGGCGCCGGAGGCGGCGAGCCAGTCCTGTGGTCGGGCGCGGAGCGCCCGATCTTCTCCCTTGGAATGTGAGGGAACTTAGAAAATATACTCCCGAACAACAGCTGCTTGAGGGCCGAAAGCGCGAAATAGTCTCATGCTGCTCTACTCATGAACAACCCTTACTCCCGAACAACCCAACCCTGACCGCTGATGGCGGTGCGCGAAGCGCCGCTGATGCACGCTAACCGCTTCCTAGCGGGGGTGGAGCCGCGAAGCGGCTCCTCCCCCGCTAGTGAGGAATACACGAAGAGCCTGATGGCCCAAAAGATTGTCCATACATAAGCAGGCACAATAAACTAGATGCCCCGGGGTTTATCTAGGCTAAACAGGGTTAATATAGAATTTTTATGCTTTAAACAAAATGACTCACCATATCGCGAATTATACCACTATAAAATCGCACTCTTCTGCTTCCAGCACTCCGTTCCTGCGGCGAAAACGAAGTATACAAGAGAGGTTCATATTGTGAGCCCACATGCCACGACCCAGACGCCCGAGGGGAATGTATCCTACTACCTGAATTGAAATGCAGATGCTTGTCTGGTTTCGTTCGACATGACGGAAAATGCGTCCCTCTAAGTCATTGCCGTAAGTTTTTTAACCAGTTAGGAAGAATAACTTTTGTATGACTGAACTCTTGAATTAACATGTTTATTTCTCAGTAAAATTCGTCGTTTTCAGCTCGCCCAGAACCTCCATCCTGTGGCGAAAACGAAAAGTACGCCGAGTGCGGTAAGCAATGTGAGCCATCATGCGATCATCCAAAGCCATCAGGGTGCATCTTTTTGTGCGCTAAAGGATGCCTGTGTTTGCCTGGATTTGTGCGACACCCCAGTGGAAAATGCGTCCCAGAGAGCTATTGCCGTAAGTTATAGCTAAGAGTAATCGTTAAATATCAGGATGACTTTAACCGCTTTCTTAACATCAAACCTGCTAAAAGTGGGCATTTGTTCTAACATCGAACTGTTAGAACAGTCCCACTGTTAACGATTAATGCATATTCTTTGATATTCTTATAGACTAAAATGTCTGGACTGAGTTGATTAGCTGAGTTGGCGCCGAATGAAAACACTTCAGAAAATAAACAAACAAACATAGAGTCACCGAAATTGCCTTTACAAAATAACTTTCTTTTTCCAGCTAAGCCAAAGCCGGAGTGTCCACAAAATGAAACGTATGTTGAGCATGGTTCAAATTGTGATGAGCGCACGTGCGAAAACCCGTTCCCACCGCCTTCGAATATCAAATGCATTGATGACTTTTCCGGATGCCAATGCTCTCCTGGATTTGTTCGTGAGAAAGGAAGCCGAAAATGCATTCGACCGAGTCATTGCCGTAATTTTTAATAATTACGACAGTCCAAAATAGAAAAATTCATAGTTCTTCGATGTTAGAAAGTATATTCAAGTAAAAAGTAATATTGTTTTTTTGTGCTGGCTTTGCTTGGCTAGCCTAAACAAAGTCTGGTTCATGATATTGAGATATAATACAAAAAATAAACAATGTGTACGACTGTTTTCTTTTTCCAGCCAAGCCAAAGCCCGCATGCTCACAGAACGAAACTTTTGTTGAGCATGGCTTAAAGTGCGAGTCCAGTTGCGCAAATCCTGAAGAGCCAGAGGATTGTTCATTGTTCGATTTTACCGGATGCAAGTGCTCTCCTGGATTCATTCGCGACAAAGACAGCGGAAAATGCGTTCGAGCAGACCATTGCCGTAAAATTTTAACTATTTGGGCGAATTAAACTACATTGCATTGTTTTATTTCAGCTAAGCCAAAGCCTACCTGCAGAAAAAACGAAGTGTTCGTTGAGAATGGTCCAGGATGCCAACCAACTTGCTTCGATCCACATCCGAAATATGAGTGTCCGATGTTAAGAACCGGATGCTTCTGCAAATTTGGGTACGCTTCTATTGTAATATTTTGATTTAAGTAATCTGAATATGGTTCAGGCATGTTCGCGATCCCGAGAACAAGTGCGTTCCCGAGAGCGAATGCGGTGATTCACTGATCCGAGCTGGTTAGTTTTATCAGTTGCTTACTAAACGAATAACATCTGCATAGTTCTGAAATGAAATCCAGGAACACTGAAAGGGGGAGCCGTAGCTTTGACTGCATTATATCCGCCAAGAATCAGAACGCTATAAAACACATAACTGATCCTTTTCGATTTTCTCGCGCGGCGTCTTTGGTGATCCGCGAAAAATTTATCTTAACTTGATTATTAGTGGAAATACAGCATAAAATTTTTAGGCGACGAAACATTCCGACACTGTTGTATCGATAACGGTCTGTCCAACGAATATTTGCGAGTTTGCAACTACACGGCCACGATTGAGCTCAGTATGTGGCTAATAGATTTCTCATAATATCAAAATCTGGTATTAAATTGTCCAAAAAATGAAAAATTAAGTTATAGATAGGACTAATCAATTTTTCTTAAATTTTCAGTTACCTGAACTTTTGTTAGGAAAGGAAAATTACATTCTACAAAAGTATAAAAATTTGCTTTCGGAGCTTCAGCTTCTTCTCGGGGGTTCAGTAGCTCTAAACAAATATAAGTTTAGCGAAACTGATGATCGAATACCTGTCGCCAAATAAGAGCCCACGTGATCGATCGAGCGCTGTCGACGTTGCTGGCACCGTGCTCAAGTGTTTCACCGGAGGAAAGAATGTCTCGGATTGCTGTCGCGGAAAAGGTGTTAAGGAGTACGTTCTTTTTTCCATTACATATTGTGAATAATGCAACTTTTCTTACAGAAGCTGCTTGCCAATTTGTAGCGCCTCCCTGTACGACCTTTCCAAGGGAGTGAGCCAGACTGATCCCTTCAAGCTCATGGAATGCTTGGATCTTGGAAATGCTCGTCCGAAAGACGTTGCGCGGCGAATCCTCAAGCTAGCCCAAACCGGCACCGAATGCTTTGCTGAGGCCAATGCCCATTGAAAGAAGTTTAAAAATATGTTAACTTAACATATACTTCAGTTGAATAAACAATGCATGCATTATGGCTCATTTGTAAACATGAAACGAAACTTGTTGTAAAAAAGTAGTAACATAATCGTGGCCATTTGCCAAAAATAGCTACTTTGGTGAGTAATTGACTGGAATTTTTTATTCTACGCAAAAGTGTTCTTAGAAGGTACTTTCCTAAAAAAGGTGACAAACATTTGAATTCCTCGCCGAAACTCACAGAAAGGTGTTCCGGATATAAATAACAATCGTAAAACTCGGTGTTGTCTTGTAGTTTTAAATTCGAACCAAAATTGGGAAATTGACCACATGATCCTCACTCTTATTTTCTGAGATGCAAGAACAATTACCCAAACTTTACGTACCATAAAAAGACTTGGAATTAATAACATCGCGACAACTCTTCTATCTATCCCGACTTGACAAGTCAAATCAGGAGACACCTAGGCCTGGCTTTTGTGCCAAAACAAAGTTAGAAAATATCAACGTATAACATCTTAAACAATAACTATTTTTAAATATTGTATTTACCCAGTGCTATAAATAATATAATTAATAAATAAAATTGCATTTTTATAAAATGCAATAAAATAAACGCTTCAAGTCAGAAGGACTAGGCAGGTCAACTGTATGTTTATCTCGGCTTCGTCACGGGATCCCTTGCGGATCAGTGGGTAAAGTCTCTTATTATTGTTGGTGTCCACTGTACTAATTACTGAGAACGAGTTTTATCTATTTTCCAGAAGACGCAGTTCCAGGATCAAGTGCCTATGCCTCCTCTCAATAAAGCCACCGCCTCTCAGCCAGCTTGCCGCCCACAGCTCTGCTCATGCCACCTGGCCGCCTCTCAGCTCTGCTCATGCCGCCTTGCCGCCTCTCAGACTGTGCACATTCCGCTCTCACAAATGCTCGCTTGAACGCACCATATCGCTCCACGTAAGATCCTTAGAGTTGTCATTGTACCGGTAGCCTCTAAATCTCTATCCCTATCTAGCCTCTTATTAGTTTACATCGTCATACATCTATCGATTTATCTTTGAGTGATTAACTGTTCTAACTTAACAAATAGTGTTCATGGTCTTACAGAGGGGAGTTAATGCTATTTCGTGTCGTGTGGATATTTTCATCCAGCAGCGGGCACTCCCCAAAACTGGAGGGGAGTTTAAAAACATGGAGTAGCGACCCATGTTCCCGCCATAGCTTTTCAGGCCTCTTGGGCTAATGAACACTTTATGTTATCTCTGAACAGCATAATCCTGACAATACTCTCCTACAACAATTTTATGTCTTTGTAACTCTTAAGAGGCACCCTCTAACACGATCTATTAAATTAGAAACTCTACCGGTATTTGGCTTCTTAAAGGTGAGGACGTTGTGAGTTGATATCTCCGCATTCTATGTCTGGCGCTCAATCTACTACAGCTGCTATAAACACAGCTGCTATAAACGTCAGTGTATGTACTATGCCTCTGAGAATAAATTATTCAATTCAATAATTTTCAGTCTGCTTACAAACCACAACAAGATTTTACTACTGGTGTTTATCTTTTTATCTCTACTTTGAGGCATGCATACTTTTAAAAATTTAAATCTAACTAAGGTAGGAAGCATGCCTAAGGCTCACACCAACGGCTGAATCTCGAGATATCGTAACCCCCCCAGTTGGAACCCCCCCCCAGTTGGCTTTTACCCGTTTTCGGCAAGAATAAAAAATTTACGAAAAAAGTAACCCATCATAGCTTCCTACAACAATTTTATGTCTTTGTAACTCTTAAGAGGCACCCTCTAACACGATCTATTAAATTAGAAACTCTACCGGTACTTGGCTTCTTAAAGGTGAGGACGTTGTGAGTTGATATCTCCGCATACTATGTCTGGCGCTCAATCTACTACAGTTGCTATAAACATACTTCGACCACTTCATTATAACTTGTTTTGTCTCTTCATATTTCTCACGTCAGTGTATGTACTATGCCTCTGAGAATAAATTATTCAATTCAAGAAGATTCATTCACATTGAACCAGTGTTTTGCTGACCGGGTTTAAACTGACCTGACCTCCTGACCTGACCTGACCTGACCGGGGGTGCCGGTCAGGTCATGCTGACCTGACCGGAGGTGTCCGGTCAGGTCAGAGGTCAGGTGACCGGCGTGAGCCGGTCAGATGACCGGTCATCTGACCGAAAACCCTTAAAAACGGAGGCGGCCGCGCCCGATAGGGCGTGGCCGGCGAAAATTTTGCGAAACTTTCGGCGAATGTTTAAAATTTTCAATGAAAGTTGACCCAATTCTAAATTTTTCAAACGTCAAACCAGCAATTTTGTCGGTACCTAAACCTTTAAAAAACAAAACCAACCCCTTTCGGGAAATTTTTTTTTCCTTTTAAAATTTTAAAAATTTTTCCTAAAATTTTTAAAAATTTTTTTTAAAAAATTTTTTTTAAAAATTTTTTTTTTCCCCTTTCTTCTAAAAAGGGTCCATTTTTGGGAAAAACCCAAAAAATAAAAACCCAAATAGTTGAAAAAAGGAAAAAAATTTTAATTTTGAATTTCCCGCAAATATTTTTGAGGGTAAACAAGCCTAGGAATGGCTTTAGCAATATAAACATCCCATTTCAAAAAAATGAATTTCAAAACCGAATCAATTTTTTTCAAAAAATATTTAAAATTCAATTTAAATTTCCCATTAAAAATTTTTTTCTTCCTATTCTTTAGAACAAAAAGTTGTTCGATTTAAAATTGGGGAGGCCCTTCTAGGGTTAAACATGACCTGACCAGACCTGACCTGACCTGACCGGGTGACCGAGACCCCGGTCAGGTCAGGTCAGGTATACCTGACCGGGGTGCCGGTCTGGTCACCGGTCAGGTCAGTTTACCAAATTGCCCGGTCAGCAAAACACTGCATTGAACAGATGCATAAGCTCATGGGATATAATGTTGCGATATTCCTTGCTGAAATTATGATTTTTAAATTAAAAAATAATAAAGTACGATAAAGTATTTTTTCGATGTCCGAAAACTAATTTTTTGTAAATCAGAACCTTCTTTTCCTCTTATGACTTATGAAAAGCTTACCTGAAAAGGTATAAAACTGGTACATTCAAAGCGCTGGCAAGGTTTACGAAAATTCCTCCGCATTGCGTGAAGTACCACAATTGAAGTGTGTTGAAGTTAAATGCTGGTAGTACCAGCCGCCATATTGCATTAAATGTCTACAAGTATCACTAAGGATTTGAAAATTTTCCGTGTTGTCCTCAGAGATGACGTTACTAAAACGAGCAAACTTTAAAAATTTCTGAAATGGTTGTCTTTTCCACTGACTGCCTAGCGACACAGCACGAAGAGTGGTGAAACAGACAAATATTATCTATAACCAACGTGGGACATGTCTACAAGCATCTATCGCTAATAATTTTGAAAATAAAATACAGACTGGAGCCCAAAATAAAATGCCCATAACTCATTCGAAACACACATTCTCATGTTTCTACTTTATGGAAAGAGCAATATTAGTGGGAAAAATAAAGTAGCATACCATATTTTATCTTATTATTCTTCTTTGGTCCTTTCGTATCTTTTCTTCTAAATATTTTTGGTCCTACTTTCTGTTCGGTCTAAAGTACCTTATTTTGAACCTGAAGTACTTTTATTTAGGCTTAATCGGAATGGGCTAAAATGTTACCCTCTAAAAAATTAAAGTCCAAAAAGGAACAGAGGGCCAAGAAACAAAATAAGATGGTTTTCGCCAATACTATTGAAACTTTTAACACATAGTTTTTCAGCGCATACATGATCGATACAGTAGTATAAGCCAGATACAACCATAGCAAACGACTGTTAATCCATTAAAAATTAGACAATTTGTGAATTCCATTTGGCCGACAATGCCAAGCAAACAATCGAAAATTCGGCAGTTTACCGGCCTATTTGCGATTAAGGTTAAGGACTATAAAAATTTATGTGGAAGCACTTACTTGTTTGGCGTTTGTAATGCGAGTTTGTATGTCATAAGGATAATGTAGAGACAATAGCATAGACCAATCGTAGTCATTATTCCCGTGTAGATTATTGTGTTGACGTTATTGTGCCTAAACATTTTTTGCGGATTTTCATTAATCTAATTCCTAGGAAATGCTTAAGAAAATAGATAAAACGTTGGTGTTACTATGGACCGAAACCCAAAAGCTTAGCGCACGAATTGTAAATAAGTCACGAAAATGGGCGGCAATTTTAATTAGGCTTTCGGGGTCTTGGCTGATTTGGACGGTATTCGCTGGTTTCGGTTGTATAGAAACAGTTTTAGTGTAGGGTAAATATTTTGAATATTTTAGACAGATATAAACCACTTTTAGACAAACTTAGGCAGTTTTACCCAAAACTCGATTCAAATTGCCGCCTTTTTTGTGACTTGTTGACAATAGGCTGGCGTAGGAAAAGTGCGCTAAGCTTTTGGGCTTCGGTCCATATAAACCTGTTGGAGAATTATTTTGTGAGAAAGGAATGGCTGTGTCTAAGAAATCATCACACAGAGAGTAGAAGGAAGAAAACGGCACTGAGCCATTTCTTCCCAAAATATTTCCCCGACGACTTACAATAATAAGTAAGTATCCTGAAGAATAAGTCCGGAAAAAATTTGTTTCAATCTATATAATAAATGTACCAAATCGGGAAGACAACACTCAATAGTCGGTCCATGGCTAAAAATAGCATAAAAACCATAGACCCATTCCAGCCCATCACTGGAATCGCCATTATATAGAAACATGGAAGAAGTGGCATAAAGTTTATTCCAGTCACCAAAATAGTGAGAACCACATTGTGATCCAATTCAAAAAATAAGTCACACAGAGCTACCGCGGCCAATACATAATGGTAGCTTTTGCGAAGGCTTCTAAATCAAAGTTAAAAAGATAACTTTGCGGAGCTTGGCCAGTGAAAGTACCCAAAGGTATGATTTAAAAATTTTGGTAATTTGTTTTGCGGTAAATTGTAGACCCGAAAATGGAGGAAATCGTTTCGGGACAAAAGATTAACCACTTTTTCATTTTTCTTATCCATCGCATAAAGTCGACTAATATGTGGCTACCCGAAAAAGGGTCCTGCGGCTTCTTGAAGTCATACAACATTAGTCGAAAGTTTTTCTTATAATATTGTCATCGCAAAATTTACTTACCTTGATTTTGCAGTGATATAAATTAGACTGCTGTTAAATATAATACCGACTAATCCCACACTGCATATTACAAGAATTACGGAAATTAGTTGCAATTGAAAACTCTTGCCCTTGTAAATTTGATATAGCTAAAATAGGGTAATACATAAGACAAACGACTCATATAACACTTTTCTTATTAAGGTTTAAATTCAATAGTACTGTTGTTGCGACTAAATGAGCATGATAATATTTAAATTATGGTAATTTCTCGGCTGGAATTATGTCACATAATTATGTCACATAACGCAAATTATCTAATTTTTATTGAAGTACACAAGTTTTCAGGTGTACAAAGATAGATTTAAGCCGTAATAATTGTTAGAAAAGTAGTTGCCTGCCGACTATTTGCTGGAATACGTTTCCAAAAGGAGAATATTTCTTTGTTTGCTTGCAAAATTTCACACATTGCGTGTAATTTTAAACAAAATGGGCCCAGCAATGGGAAAAATCTGGATTCGAGAATTATTTTCCCCTAGGATCCACTGGAACGAAAATGACACATTTTACCGTAATAGCAAACGGAAATTTTTGTCTATTTTCTGATTTGGTACCGAAAGCTGTTGAATGTTAGGGAGTCAGCCTCTGCTGCAGGTAAATTAAAAAGGGAAACGAGTAAACTGGAGCCAAATATTCAGATAGATGCAACCCAAGGAATGGTTTGCATCATAACTTGATGCCATAACTTGGTAATCCTAAATAATATTTCAGCTATAAAGAAAGAATTATGCAAGCATATTTTGCTGGTGAATCAAAAGGGAGTTTCGATGGCGGAAGAATTTCAGCCTGCCACTCAATACAAAATTCCTGGTCGACCAAAAGGAACTCGTACCCGAAAGGAAATTAAAATTTGTCTTGGATATTTATCGGTTATCGTTACTGAATAAAAATTAATTTACCAGAAAGTCTCGATTTTCATAGAAAATTTCATCTGGTTTGGTAAAAAATGGCCTATTTTTGAGAATATACTGTTCCAGAAAAAAACCAAGCCCAAACCCCCAAAATAACGATAAATAATCGATATGACGAGCGGTCTTTTGTATTTGCTCAGGGACCTGTAGCGTCTAACAAAAAAAAGTCACCCCAAATATGTCGGAAACCCAAAAACGAGATTAAATCGCAAAAATGGCCATTTTTGGGGGGATTTTTGGCGTAAAACTGAAAAATTGCGAACCCGCAGGCAAATCGTCTCAGACGACCATACAGCTGAAAAAAAAGTTGTTCAGTGGGTCGAATACTACCCGAAAAACACAATTTCAGCGAGAAAACAATTTTTCAATTTTTCGTGTTTCATGTGGTCCCCCACATGGGTCAAAAAATCGATTTTCTAAAAAGTTCCGAAATTTTTTAGCAAACAGTGTTTATGCGCTGATCACGAATCTGCAACAAGATTTCTGATATCGTATAAAAAAGTGACATTTTTCGGCGAATAATCACCAAAAAGTCGTATTTTTGGCCAAAATTGGTCATTATTATTAGCTTAAGTCTAGGCTAAGTTATGGCCATTTAAAAAAATCAGGGCGGGCAAACTGTCATGGCTCCGTCTGTGTGCATGCAAAGTTGTGAGCCAAACAAATCTAATAAGACATCTTTAAGCTTTAAAAATTTTCAGCAACCTAACATTTAATAAGCTAGATAAGTAATACTGCCTCTCAGGAAATTTTTTGTCCGATTGCTCACCATTTCAAATTTCAAATTCACGTTTAAATTCGCGCCTATTTATAAAATCGGAAAAGGTAACCGAAGACGTTGGCTGAGGACAGCGCTTTGTGTTGGTTGTGGGTCGATTTGGTGCTATTGTGCGGCGCACAGAAAAGACTACAGGGACAGGCAGAGCGCAGAGAAGTTATGTGTCTGCTCGGTTATTGCCCACTGCCTTGCCTTTTCTCTCTTCAGAGCAAAGGCGACGAAATAGTGTGGCAGAGGTGGTTAGATTTTGACTGTAATGTTGGCGTTCTGACCAATCGGACAAAAAATTTCCTGAGAGGCAGTAGAAGGGTACGCGACATTTCTTCCCCCGGACAATTCGTCCCCAGGGACAGTTCGTCCCCTGGACAATTCGTCCCCCGAATTATAACTGTTTCGGGGGACGAACTGTCCCCGGGGGACGAACTGTCCCTGGGGACGAAGTGTCCGAGGGAACATTTGTCCTGCTCCCCAGTAGAACACTAAAGTCAGATTCACATGAATCTTTTCAAATTGGTTCTCAAACTTTCTTTTTCCAGAGTAACATCCAGCAAAGCTGTATTTTCAATTTAGCTGAGGCAAAATCGTTATATTCTACTACCGATTTTGCCTGCAAGGTATGTATGACAAAGTTAGTCCACAGCTTGTTTTGAACAAAGTCAAAACTTTCTCATTTGAAACTGGCCAAGTGAAATAAAATTGAAATTAGCAAAAAGCATTGGTTGATTCACTTCTATATTCTTTTTCCCCTCTTTTACAGTGTTGCCACGCCTCCGCATCCGGATGCTCCGAGGCGCCTCCAGAGGCGGAGCCGGAGGCGACGCTCGAAAAATTGCCGGAGGCGACTTTTGAAAAAGTGTTACCAAAACTTCGCCTCCGGATGCTCGGAGGCGCCTCCGGAGGCGATGCTCGAAAAATTGCCCGGAGGCGGATGAGTATTTTATATCGGCAGACACTATTTTTGAAGTTCTTTCTTTGGATTAACTTAGGAACATCGGCGATATAAAATGATATAAAACATCATATAAAACAACATATAAAATGAGGGGAATCGTATTATAATCGCGTCTAAGGATTTTATATTGCAATTATATACAATCTCCTTAATGTGTTACGAAATTCAAAATTATAAAGCAACCTTTTTATTTTCTTTAAAATAAGAAAGTATACAGAAAAATTTGTAACTGATGGAACTGTGGTTAGCTATAGTTTGGCTCGGTTCGCGATAAATGTATTAATTTGGTAAGTTGCAACAGTTCGTTCGATATGATACTGCGATACTCTCGGCTAAATTTAGCTTATTTTTAAAATTAATTTAAACCTATTCAAACTTAACTTACCTGAAAAGGTATAAAACTGGCACATTCAAAGCGCTGGCAAGGTTAACGAAAATTCCTCCGCATTGCGTGAAGTACCACAATTGAAGTGTGTTGAAGTTAAATACTGGTAATATCAATTTCCAAATAGCGTTGAAAGTCCATCCAAATACAACCATTGCTACAAGTATCGCTAAGGATTTGAAAATCCTCTTCATGCTCTTCGCGGATGACGTCGCTGGAATATCTTATTTTATCAGAAAAATTATTCATTGAAAAAGTGGCGTTAAGGTGGATTTACAGAGTTTCCAAAGGAAACATTGGCCCCGAACAAATTTTTTGATTTTGCTGTTTTATGAGACTTCAAAATATTCTAGAGGGTTATGCACGGTGCGGAAAAAAGGCTCCAGGATTCTTTCAGTTTGAGAATCCACACTTACAAGGAACACTCACATGGGGAAACGTGATGGATAGGAATTTGCCCCACCCTGTGGGCACGTTCGGTAATTTTGCAAAGTCTTGCAACAATTTTCGTTATCTATAGACCGAAATAATCTCAAATACACAAATGTAATGTTACAGGTACACACCAGGTCTCCACTGTAGCACGATCCAAATGCACACATAACAAAGTACAGTCAATCCATTAAATATGAGGCAGCATATAAATTGAACCTGACCAGCGTAACCCGGAGAACAGTCCGACAGCCGACAATTAACGGGTCTAAATAATCAATTTCGACTAAAAAATTCGGGTCAAGTATTGAAAACTGTTTACTTGTTTGGTGTTTTTAAAATGATCACATGCGCCAGATGTGCGATGTAGATACTGTAACTCAAGCCAATTACGATGTTTATAATCAGATAGGAGAGAACGTTTAGGCGAGTATGCCTGAAATCATTTTCTATCTAATTGCAGTATGCAATGTATTTCCGAAGGTTTTTTTAACGACACCAGATCAGATAGACAGAAATACTACGAATGAAAAATTCAAATGCAACCATATAAAATACATTATGAAACTTCAGTATCACGTACGAATTGGTATTCAAATTATCGCCGAAGAAGGGCCCAGAAGACAGCAGTACTTCATTCAGAAAAGAAGGAGAAATAAGACGTTGTATATTTTACATATTTTGCAAATTATTCTTTCCGAGAGAAGGACTGCTGTCTTCTTAGCCCATCTTCGGCGGCAATTTGAACGCCAATTGGACTGTAATACTGATTTCAAGTTGTAGTTTCATAATGTGTTTTCTCATCTTCAATAGTGGACTTTTTTCAATGTCCCTCTAGACATTGAGGAGACACTCTATTTTAGAGGGTGTGCTTATGTTTTTCAGTCAACTTTTTTCCTGCCACGAAAATTCTCTAACATCTCATTTTTGCATAATATTTCTTTTTAATAATATTTCTCTTTCTTTAGGAGGCTTATTGGGTCATTCGGAACGGAATCCGCCATGGAAGTTACGAAATTCGATTTGAATAGGCCTCTTTTCGCGCCTTTGGCATACAGTATATGAGGTATTTTGAGGCTTTACAAGGACTCTTGAGTCAATATGATGAAACCCTTGGATAGTAAATCGACCCCGCTGAGTCCGAATCCGGGATCAGATTTGAACTTTGATCTTTGATTTTTGAACTTTTTCCTTTAAAATATGGAAAAAATCCCAATTTTAAAGGAAAAAGTTCAAAAATCAAAGATCAAAGTTCAAATCTGATCCCGGATTCGGACTCAGCGGGGTCGATTTACTATCCAAGAGTTTCATCATATTGACTCAAGAATCCTTGTAAAACCTCAAAATACCTCATATACTGTATGCCAAAGGCGCGAAAAGAAGCATATTCAAATCGAATTTCGTAATGGTTGTTTACAGTCATGGCGGATTCCGTTCCGAATAACCCAATATTTCGAACGATTATATTATTTTTCAATGTACCTCCAAACTGGGCTTATTTTGGAAGGTGGGCTTATTTTAAAGGAATATGCCAGGATGACCTGCCATATTGTTGCTAACTATTTAAAGAGGGCTAACTTGCCCAAGTCATAATGAAGTCAAGTACATTTGCTTAAAATACATTACCGAACTTCATGGTTGTGGGTTAATTGCCGTTCCAATTTTTGCCAAAAGAACTTTAACGATTTGTGTAAATGGGGCATCTTCTTCATAGCTGGGCTATCCTGGGCGCTTGTTCTTTTGGCGGAAATTGGAACGCCAATTAGCCCTCGACCATAAAGTTAGGTAATGTATTTTATAAAATCCTACGTGCCGGTTCATCTTTTCTTGAATGATACAATTTGCAAAGAATTCAAACGGAAAATTTCTGACGAAAGAACTGTTCGTGGATTTATGACCTGACTTAGCACATCGTTTAGCTTTCGGCTGAACGGTTAGAATTTTCAGAAGCGTGAGTTTTGGCCCTCCTAAGATAACCTATAGATCCCTTTCCTAAAGCCTGAGTGAAGAGTTTCGAAAAATTTTGGAAGACGATTCTCAATATATTTAACATGAATATAATAGACAAACCAAATCGGGAAGACAACACTCAATAGCCTATCCATAGCCAAAAGCAGAATAAAAATCATGGATCCATTCAAGCCGATCAATGGAATTGTGATAATATAGAAGCAGGGAAGAAGTGGGACGAAATTTATGCCAGTTGTTAAAATTACGAGCACCACAGTGTGACCCATTTGATATATCACATCACACAACACTACCAACGCCAATAAATAGTGATACGTGCGGCGAAGATTTCTAAAATACAAAAATAAACAACTTGGGAATTCTCTCTCTTTTATTAAAAAATTATAATATACCGTGACTTTATAGTAATATAGATCAAGCTGCTGTTGAACACAGTGCCCGTGAGCCCAATGGCGTATATCACCGAGACCACGGAAATTAGTTGGAACTGAGGTCCCTTGCCTTTATATGTCTGATACAACTGAAAGATCTTGAGGGTCAGTGGCGCACCCAGAAACTGTGTGCTCTGATTTAGTCTCTTCTACACTGCGTGCTATTTCTTTGTTAAAGCCAAAAAAAGCGGGACACCGGCAGACACAACAATGATAAACATAGATAATTTTACAAAAGCGAAAGAAGCTCTAGAAATTTCTCTATCTTCTTTTCTAAACTATGATTAACCATTGTTGTGTCTGCCGGTGTCCCGCTTTTTTTGGATTTAAGAAGGAAATAGCACGCAGTGTAGAAGAGACCAAATCACAGCACAGAGTTTCTGGGTGCGCCACTGTTGAGGGTAGCATTAATTTTAAAGGATTGCTACTGTTTCGACCTTTAAATGTTTTGCTTTGGGTTGGCCAAATTTTGTTTAAACAGTTTTCTTGTCAGTAGGATACCTGTTTGATTCAAAATGCCATTAAAGTTTGGCACAACGATTTTTCTGAATTTGTTCGGAAATTTGTAATTGTTTCAAAATTGTGCCAAACCGATCCACAAAATGAGCAAAAATAGTGTAAAAGTAGTTAAAGTATAAAAGCCATTTCAGGAAAATGGTGCTTTCGCAGGATTCAATCAACTTACAGTATCGTTCGCAAAATCATCCATCATACTCGAAATCAACCAATGAAGATTTTTAAAATAAACTCATAAATGTCTTTATTCACTTCGATAAACCCGAAGAGAAATTTTGAGACACCAAGCAGAATGAATTTCACTTGAAGTATGATCGCATAAAAACTGCAACTGTGGTTTGTTTACAACTGGATAACTTGTATTGTACAACTGGATAAATTGTACTTGCCCACGAGATTTTGCCGCTAAAGTGAATATGTTCTCGGAATTGTAAAGGTTTTCAACCGACTAAAATTGTACCGGCTTTCAATTAAACGGTGTAAATACTTTTTGTAAAAAATTCATAGTATGCATTCGTATCAGTTTCTCGTGATATATGGGGACAATATCCAAGATAATGTGACTAATTGGGATTAGAGTTTTCAAAGTCTCTTTTAATTCGGCTTCGATAAGCCTTCAACTTTCATTACGGCTGAATGAATGTGTTATGCACCAATACATAATTTATGTCTTTTTTTATCATACACTTTACCTTATTTTCATTGCTTATCTATCGATAATTGATTCATCTATTGGATTGTTTGATTCCAAAATTCAGAATGATTTAGATACCGCAAATCCTCTAATTACATATTTTTAAACTAGCTAAACATACGTAATTCGATGAGACCTACACGAATATGCACTCAGTTTTAGTTAAGGTGGCAAGTGCTGCGAGCGGGATCGAACCAGGCAGTGAATATTCATACATGGGTGACTAATTTGAGGGGGATGAGTAATTAGAGGATTGACGTTAGTTGAACGCATTCAATTTGACTGATTTTCAGTTCCATTGCAAAAGGTCGCGAAGTACAAAGTTTATCTATGGCGTGTGGATGAGTGGATAACAGTGTACAACTTTATTAAACAAAGATACAAAGAGCACCATGCGATAATTACCACGTTAAAATCAAGCTACAAGGTTGTTGATTCTTGGCATTAAGTTGGTAGTTGCAATCGCAGTCTCGGTCTTGTGGCTAAAGATGCATCGATAAGGCGACAGGAAAAGATTCTTTATAGTCCTCCTGTAAGACCGCAGAAGGATCATCGGTATAAGAGTGTCAATAATCGTAAACAGCAGAAACATTGGGTTTTTCAACTGCGAAAGTATTCGCAACAAAACTCTCATAATAATAGGTGTCGGAGGTTCCGAGGTAATGATTCGCATACCGTATAAATTCATATAGATAAGTAACGCCGTGTAAATAGTGTAAAAGAATGATTGAAATAAGCAAACGTATGAAGCCCTTTGGAGATTACCGTAAAGATCCAATTGCGTGCTATGACCGACGAGAATCTTCAGCTTCCGAATTTTTAGCAAAACAAAAAGTGAACATCCAAATGTTCCGAACAATACAACGATTTCCATTGTGATATATATTGTTGCATTGACTGTCACACCTATTCCAATTTAGTTAATTAATAATAATGCCATTTTAAGAAAAATCATAAGTTTGAATTATGTAGGCTTTACTATAGGGAAATCACCTTAGATGTTATTCCCTCACCCAAAACGATAACACTTAAATAAAGGAACATTACTCTAACTAATTCATTGTAAGGGTCGTTTACAATAGCGCAACATTTGTTATCAAAATTAAAAGCCAATTGGAGTCATTTTCATTATAATAGCCATAACGTTGATATTGCTGTCCGTATGTCAATTTTTTGTCTAGTATCTAAAAACTGTATCACTATTCTATCATTTTCTCAAAGTGATATCGATTTATCTAAAATAGTAGAGATATCATATCACGTCACCAAAACGATAATGTTATTATTCTTACGACTTTTTTAATCACTCACCTGAACCATTGACCAAATGAGACAATCCAGCTAATAAGGCATCACAAACGATGATCCATAAAAGCAAAAATTTCCTGGCGAAGATCTTTTTGTAGGCCATTGGCCAATAGAAAATGAAAAGGCGAGTACCGGCCAAGAAAAATATGGAATAATGCGAAACATCCTTGCCCATAGACCACACCAAATTTATGTACCTCATGTACCTTTCCAAGGACTTTACTCTCTTCAACTCCCATGAGATTCCAGTAATAATGTTAATAACTGCTGTATTAAACATGAACCATTTAGCGTCTTCAGTGTAACGGTCTATGAGCGTCAGAAAAATAATGACAAGTGCAGGAACAAACAATATGTGTATCAAGAATGGAGTCGACTTTGTGCTGAGCTTTTCCAGAAAATCACACACGTCAAATCCATTCTCATGTTGATTTCCTTCTATGCAAGGCATTCAAATGTCACTTTTCTTCTGGTTTGCTAAAAAAACTATAAAAATTCATAATAATTCACGCATCGACTGGGAATGTAGGGTATATAAATGTTACAACCAAAGAGCAAAATTCACACTCTGGCTGGTCCCAACTAGTCAAAATGTGCATTTAGCAATTTGACTACCCAATCTGCAGCTTAACTGCCACGGTCGTTCAAAGTGCGAAAATAGCACGTCAATCGTAGCTAAACTAAGTGGCAAATATCCTGCGAATTCAGTTTGAATTCGCGCCCAAATAGCTAGCGCAGCTTTATTTTTACAGAGTGCCCTTTAAAAAAGGGCGAATTCGAACTGAATTTGCAGGACTTTTTTGCCTCTACTTGGGAGGTTTGTAAGAATTCAAAAAGGAAATTTTGAAAAAGTACGAGATAGAAACATAATACGTCTAATACATCAAACTAGCGGCTTGGGATTCCCTACGGGAGTCCGATTAAACATTTTGTCTACATGTTTACCTATATGCGCTAAGTTTCCTCACATTCCAAGGGGGAAGATCGGGCGGTGTGCGCCCGACCACGGGACTGGCTCGCCATAAGTCGTGAATTTTTTTTCAAAAAATATTTCGTACCCTGGGGGTACGCCTGGAATTTTTCTGACCTCAATTTCGAATTACCCGTACCCTAAAATCCCGTGTGCAAAAAATCAGCAATAGAAACGGCAAAATGGCATGGAAAAATAATTTTGAAAAATTTCGTACTCCGTGGGTACACTTAGCTCAAAAATAATATTGTTCTGGATTCAGGACCTCTGAAAACCCCGGGTACAAAAAATCCCGGTGTCAAAAAATGATTTCACCCGCGCGGAATCAAATCTATACCGGTTGGTGCCTGATACTTGCCACCCCTAAGAATGCATTACCACCGATGGACAACTCACTACTCAGCGAGTTAAGAGTTCCAATGAAAATGTTCGAAAATTAAAAGTGTTTTTTGGGCTCGTGGTGGGGAAAAGTTGTAATTTTTACGAAGAATCATATTGAAGCACAAAATTGCCTTGTTAAAATTATCGGTTACCAAAGTAAATTCGCAACGTGATGAAAAATTAAAAACCTTTAAGCAAGTTTAACAGTAACTAAGGTGGCATAATTCTAACTTAAAAGTTAAAACAAACCACAAAATACGCCTTAATAGTTAATATTTGAGGTGTAGGTAACAATATTATTTAATCAAAAATGTTCTAATAATACCAAAATAGTGTCACAATGGATTCGTGTTATGAGGAAATCGCAATAGGTAGCTGAAAGTATTTTGTCATTTCGGCTTCCTACTGCGACATCGAGACTAATAGAATTACAAAAATTATACCAGGTTAGTAAATTATTAGAACTTGACATACTATTGTTGCACTTTGACTAACCGTGGCAGTTGGCGAAGAAATTGCGTTCGAAGAAATTGAGTTCGAAACGGTGAGAGATTTTTCTTTCTCTCTGGTGTGCACTAGACAATAGGGCCAAATCGGTCCACAACCGACATGTAAGCAAAAGCAGTTGAATGACGGCTTTAACACGTACCAACCTCACATTGTCAAAAATTTTTAAATAAATTTAAATTCCCCCCCCCCCCCCCGAAATTTGACTGTGTCAGCAAATACGCTCTTAGTTATTCTGTTCAACTCTCCTTGGCTGAGGATCTTCTACCTAGTATTGTAGTGATGTCTGTCCGGACCGTGAGATTTAGGGGTCATTCTTTCCAGTGCTTAATCAATTTTTCAGAGGTGCGTGAAATGCATCTTTTTAGAGTAGTGTTTTGCGGGGAATCCGAATTTGAGGTCAAAATTTAGCTAAATTTAGACAAAATTTATTTAGGAGGGTCATTCTTACCAGTGCTTATTCTCTTACCCCATAAACATTGCGAGCCACCGCAGGTGGCGAGCCAGTCAAGTGGTCGGGCGCGGGGCGCCCGACCTTCCCCTTGGAATGTGAGGGAACTTAGAGCATATACTACGTACAACACAATCCTACCCCATAAAAGCCCAATCCAATGAAAAAAAATAACAACTAAAAAATCCCGGCTGCGCCACTGGTAGCCAGTACTTGACCCCTAATAATAAGTGATAGGGAATCAGGAGCACACCAAAGAGTTTAGTTAGAGCGCCTAGACACGAAGAATTCGGATACGGCGACCTCTAGTAGTAAGCTGAGAGAAACGAGTACTGAGCCGCCTTTTGTCACTCATTTTGTTCATCGTTTTTAATGCAGCACCTTACTTTTTGCTTCAATAAATTTTACATTTTGGGGAAAATAGTACGTAATAGTAATTTTTACAAAGAAAAAGTAAGCTTGCGTTCTTCATTGTTATTGGAACCAATTAGCATAGTTTAAGCCAGTGAGGCTCTTAGCTACTTAAAGAAAAATATTATGCCGAAGGTTTAAATCACAATCATAAATATCAAATAAATGTACTCATGCGAATATTTTAGCGATTTGTAAGTAATTTAGATGAATGATGAGTGATTTCTCCAATACAATACTGTACCAGGAAACGCATATGTTCGTGCACTAATATTTGTGCGTTTAAATTCGCGGCATTTGCAGTTTAGCCCTTTCAGAAGGGAGCTAGCAAAATCTGATATTGCTAACCACATCTAAAATCGTATTCTAGAGGAGGTTAGCAATATCAGATTTGAGCTAGTCGCCTTCTAATAAAGCTAAACTGAAATTTAAACGCACAAATATATGAGTGCACGAACATATGCGTTTGCCTGGTATTGAAAGGTCGCGAAACTCTTCGATTAGGACAAATTGTATGTCTCAATTCGTTGGTGTTTGGGTGAATTTTTTGAAGCTGTCATGGGATTTCCTTATTTTAACAGACTTTGTTACCTGGTACTATTGAAAATGTTTCAAATTGTTCTTCAGTCACGTCGCAATTTCAATCAATAAACGGCAGTCATGGAATATCTTAAATGTAAATTTAATGTAATATTTCGCCTATTTTAAGCTGTTCTAAAAATTTGGTCGACTAAGATGAATACTTAGACAATACTAAAATAGTTGTGAAAGTGCGACTAGTGCGCTGACACTGTTCCTTGCTTCCTGAATCAGACTATAGAGGAAGACCTTGTGTCTCTTCAATCCTTCCCATCTACAGAACTGGTACTCGTTTAGCCGATCTTGGTTTGATGCACAGCTGTTAGGCTGCAAGCACTTGTAAAAGTGGGCTGTCTGGTCTAAAAGCTTAGCGTCAATTGGCGGAGTGCCAGGCTTGCTTGTTAAAAATATTTTAGGGAAGTAGGAGATTAATCCCGACAGCGTATATGCACAGTTCTATATATTGACAGTCCCTCCTTCTTCCACTTCCGCTCGCTTTCCTCGCTATAGGCAAAACATTTCATGGGCAAAAAACAAACTGATATCATTTCAGCAATAATTATTTCCTGTTTCGTTTGTATTTTTTATTATATTTGAGCGTTTTATACAATTTATCAGCAATTAATACAACATATACCAACAAAACATATATACAAATTTACATTCTTGTCCAAAGAAGGAGGTTTGGAAATTGCTCCGGGAATTAGCACCTAATATCCGTATGCCTCGCAAAATCCGACATCATCCTTGTGACTCAAACCATGTGTCTTGTTATCAAGTTGTGTTAAGCTCATGTTATCAAATTGTTGATACGTGGAGTTAAGTCAGTTGTAACAATTATGATTGGATTCTTTCGGCTACGAATCAGCCGGTAAGGTATCGAACAAAGATTCCGAATTGTCCTTCTGTAGGCAGTTAGAAGAATCATTGGTATAAGAGTGTCAAGAATTGTGAATAGCAGAAACATAGGATTCTGTAAATCCGAGAATATATGTAACAAAATTCGCAGAATAACGGCAGTAGCCTCATCCCTAGTAATAATACCAGAACCATATAAACGCATATAAATGAGTAAGGCTGTATAAATAGTGTAGGAAATCGCCTGAATCAAGCAGACGATAGAGGCTCTCCGCAAATCGCTGAATGTTCTCAATCGAGTGTTCTTCCCGATTATTTTTTGCACTTTTCGAATTTTCAACATGACGGAGATTGAGCAACTAAACGGTTCGGTTTAATCTATTTCGGTCCAGCAATTTTGTTGGCCATAAAACACAGGGGATTAATTTTGAAGTTTATTGTCAAAAAGACGTGAGTAATTTGGGTAGTAAATTAGGCTAAACATTTGACCCCAAAGAATTACCTGAAGGTTGCCATTAACATAAACACTCCCAATGCTAAGAGGCTCAGATCCAGACCAAACTCATATATTATGACCGAAATCCCAACCAAAAGAGTATCGCTGGCGATTATCCAAGCAAACAAAAATTTCCTTGCGAAAGCCTTTTTGTATACATTAGGACAATATAGGATTAGAACACGAGTGACGGCTAATAAAAATATGGAATACTGAGACAAATCCTTGCCGATCGACCATACTATGTTTAGATAGCTAGCGAAACTTGAAAATGAGTTTGACCTTCTCATCTCCCAAGCTATGCCAGTGACAATATTGATTAGAGCCGTGTTCAACATGAAATATTTAGCGTCTTCACTGTAACGGTCTATTAGAGTTAGAAAAATTATTATAGCTGCAGGGATGAACATTATGTGGATCAAGTATGGTGTGGATCTCGTGCAGCTCCACTCCAAGAAGTCACAGAAATCGTAGATGTTATGTTGGGGACCTCCAATGCAGGGCATTCAGTTTAGTTATGCATGCATTCAGTAAAACTTTGCCTAAAACATTTTGCGGGCTTATATACAGTCAAAACTCGTTTATCCTGACATACACTTATCTGACATACACATCTCTTATTTCGTATATCCGGACGAAATTAATAAAATAGCAAACAGAATTTTTTCCATACAAATTTCATACGTTTATCAGGAGAAATTCGTTTATCCGGAATGATAAATCGTCAGGTAAGTGCAAAGAACAAAAGGATCCTCTTATTGATTCATAAAACTTTTAGAGTTTTTTTCTAAATCCCTCCTAAACTTTCAAAATTGAATTATCACTAATAATTTTGGTATTTTGCCAAATATTCGCGAATTTTGCAAATTTCCCAAAAATTTGCGTGAATTTAGTAAAACATCGAAAACATCAGATTTTGGAAAAAATAGTTGAAAAATCTGGAATTTATTTATCGTGAATTCGCTTATCTGGAATAAATTAGCCAGATCGTTCCAGATAAGAGACTGTAAACCATTTGTTTAAACGAAGAGATCGGGAACGATCTTCTCCGATACGGTGGTTGAGAGAGAAGTGGTTGAGAGATAAGAGAGGTAATGGATTTCTAACTGTCCATCTGCCATGAAACCCATAAAAGAAGTATCGCACAGAAAGCACCACACATACAAAATGTCTCATCCATAAAATCTCGCAACACACAGTCATCATACCTTAGATATATGAATTATCGACTTATTCAAAACAGAAGCAGAGCAATCAATGACTTCCGAGCATCTTGAGAATTGGTGGGACGAAATTGCACTTTTGATGTTTGGTTGTGTGTTTAAGCTTGGAAATTAAACAAATGGCTCATACAAGAATTTATCGTTTGGTAAGGTATAAGAGATCAGAGATCACATACACAGTGGCCAGAAATAAGTGAGGATTGAAACCAAAGATGAAAGTTAAGATATAATAGAACAGAAATCCACTTTGAGGAGACAAATTTAATTTTTTCTAGAAGAATCCAAATATGTATTCTTCAAACTGTGATAATAGCTTCATTAAAGCGAAGATCTAACGTTGCCCATAAAAGGTAGGAGATATGAGAAAGTTTATCAACTTTATGTCGGAGAAAAATAAAAATACTAAACTTCAAATGGCATCGTTTGAAATACATTCGGCCAGACAAAAAATTGTAAATCTTTTGTGCTTCGTTCTCGGATAATATTTTATAGCAGGATGTGAAATTTCGTGATTAAGACACACGTGATTTATGGCATTTTTCCTGAGTAGTTCTTTTCACGACGAGCTTAAATTTCAATACGACTTCAAGGAATACAAATGAAACAACGTTAACACGGAAATAAACATGGCTATTATAAAAAGTTCTTTTATTCATGCTTGAGTTGTAGCAGGCCATGAGATTGTCTAATTAAGACGTTATACGTTGCAAACCCTTACTTTTTGTTTTAAAATAGGCCTACAGTCGGATTTGTCAGCCAGCAAGACACAATTAAAATGCAACTGTCAGTTTTTCAATTTCACGCATCGACTGGTTTCTGCAGCGTTTGGTACATGGCTTGTATCAATGAGAAATTGCAGAGGTTAGTCAAAACGAAAACGCAATAAGAGAAAACAACTTGCACACTGCAACATTTCCTTTTTGGTTATATGAAGAAGCCGCGAATTAAAAACTTTGGCCTATATGTCCTTATCGAATTCATAGCCTATACGATTTTTAAGTTAGATGTCATAAATCTGAGATCCGCTTAGATGAGGCATGTTTAATTTTATCTGAAAGAATAAAAAATATCCTTCTAAAGGCTAGCAAAAGCAATCGTTATTAAAACATGTTGCCTACAAAAGGAAGAAGATATGGTAAAGTTTACTAACCGGTGCTATACTCCATGTACCTCACGAAAATAAGTGTTGTGGATGACAATCGACAAATTTGTATGTCTGTAACTGTTAAATAAAAGAAACTACTCGAAAAACTATATACCGTTTATTCAAAAACTCATTCATCTTTGTAGTGTGTAGGTTAGTAGTTTCTTAGTAAATACACGTCTACTGAGATTATTTCTATACGAAATTTATGTAATTTTTATTAACAAAACAATGTAAAACAAGAAACAATTCTATTTACAGCTATGGGCAAGTGAGAACGGAAGTCTTTAAATGTAGGTAAAGCTGCGATATAATAATGACACGTTTGGCGTTCCGCTATATTAAAAATATGAGTAAAAAGTCATGAATATTCAAAATAGAAGCTTCAAAGATTTGTTTCGCTCTATTGTTTTCTTTGCACAAAAAGTATGTCTAGTCATATATCCATTATGTCAAATTTAATACTGTCCATTCTCACTTGGCCACAGCAGTATAAGTGATCATTTTACAAGGTTATTAATCCTCGGGGTAAAATCCGTACTAACAATGACGCTCATCGTTTTCTTGCCAACCACAATACGATAAGGTCTCAAATATAGGTATCTTATTGTTCTCCTATATGACCTCAGCAATATCATAGGGATAACGGTGTCAATAATTGCGAAAAGCAAAAACATTGGATTTTGCAGCTCTGAACATGCGTGCAATAAAATCCGAAGAATGAGCGGAGTCGAGTCTTTCTGCGAAACAATACCCATAGCATATAAGCGCATATAAATAAGTAAGACTGAATAAATGGTATAGGATGAAGCTTGAAATAAGCACACAAATGAAGCTCTCCTCAAGTCGTTGAATGTTCCTTGTTGAGTGACATGGCCAACGAGCTTCTTCATGTTGCGAATTTTCAAAAGGACAAAAAGTGAACAGCCAAAGGTTCCAAATAACATAAAGACCTGAAAGTTGTTTTTGTAACAAATCATATTTTGTCCTAAAAACCATATTTTTGCCATAAGTTATTCATCGTCATTTTGAAATGAACTTGAATGCCAAAGGTTAATACCACTATCTATAGTGGGAAGCGAGCGGCCGGTACCGAGGTTGACGAACACAGTAAGGGTAGGCAACTACCAAGTTCCGGAATTTTTGGCATTCAATTCTAACAAAACTGGAAAATTTTGACCATAAGTTTCATTCAAAGAAAAACATACCTCTAGGGCAGTGTAAAGGATATTCATATCCCAACCGAGTCCATATATTGTATAGGACAATCCAGCTAATACGGCATCACTAGCTAAGATCCAAACGAACAAAAATTTTCTAGCAAAGGCTTTCTTGTATACACTGGGACAGTAGAAAATTAAAACTCGAGTAATGGCTAATAGAAATATGGAATATTGGGACAAATCCTTGCCTATTGACCATACTTTACTAATATGGGAAGTGTATTTTCGCAAGCCATTGGACCGCTTCATTTCCCATGCGATTCCAGTGATAATATTGATGACTGCCGTGTTCAGCATGAAATATTTGGCGTCTTCACTACATCGGTCTATTATGGTCAGAAAAATGATTATAACCGCAGGGATGAACATTATATGTAACAAATAGGGCGTGAATCTTCCATCAATACTTTCCAAGAAATCGCAAAAGTCATAGTAATCTCCCAAAATTTCGTGTTCTTCTACACAAGGCATTCAGCTGTCTGTTAGCAAGTTTTAATTTAATTTTAAATTTAATTAAAATTTTGAACTTGAAAACTGTTACACTTCGGCAGACAATAAATGAGCAGAGGAATGTAATGAAGGTCCGACTAAGGCAACATACACAAAATACAATATAAAATTTTAATATGAAAGATTTCCATTAAAGAGAGCCTGGTTAAACAAAAGTCGTATCCTTTGAGGCTTACGGCTAGTGAAAGTATTGAACCCTATTCTTAAATTCATTCTCATAGTTTGCCGTGGGATTTCCTATTAAATGTAACCGAATACACTGACGTACCCAGGTGAGAAGAGGTGCGGGGGTTCCGCGTCCTACAAAATACGGGCGAAAATATTGGCTCTCATAAGCCACCTGAAAAGTTTTTTGAGGGCATGCTACCCCCAAATAAAAATTTTAGTACATAGATACCTTAGATTAGGGCTACATACCCATGGATTTTGGAAAATGGAATGGGTTGAACGCATGGATCTTTTTGTAACCTATTCTGGATTCCACAAAAGATCCCAGTCGATATTGTATGATATATCATACACTGGGTAATGAAGCGTTAATTCAAAATACCGAGTATCAAAATTCAGTTCTCCTGTTCAATGTAACCATCACATTTTCTGGGTGACTGTGATGCTATATATGCTAAAAAAGTAGTGTTAGAGCTGAAAACAGGTAGGAAAGTGTAAACGAGTATTCTGATTTTAATTTCGATAAAATAATCAAGATTTGAGAACCTTCTAGAATTATATACCATAAATCCTCCTATTAATCACCCCTCAATTAAATCACCCCCTCAAATAATCCACCCCCTGGAACCCTTACAAAACAATTATCCGCCCGGGTGATTAATTAAAGGATTTACGGTATGTTTTATAAAAACGTGTCTTGAACGCTGTAAAACGCTGTAAAAAATATTCCCGTTATTCACTAATGGGTAACTTTGTAGCCCACTTTGAGCGTTTCCGCTGAAACACACTTCCTTTTCTCTGTATTCGCATTTTCTCGTACGGTCTGGTTACATGCCCACTAAATTTGTAGCATCGATCCTTCTATGAATAGCAGAAGCCATGTTTTCGAAAACTGCATATCCTCAATTATTCTGACAGATCCTTATAATAAGTTAGTGACATCCGTCCCTCCGTGCGTCCGCCGCACGTAACTATTATTTTAATCCTTCATTTGTCCACTGAATGCCCTGTATTAGGGGAAACCAAACTAAGTTCAATGAAACTATTATTGATATTTGCGACGTTTTGGAAGTAATCGCTAATGCTTCAACTCCGATTTTGTTGCATTTTTTGTTTATTCCTGCTTCATTTATTATTATTCTGACATTAATTGATAGATGTAAGGAAGACGCCAAATGGTTTATGTTCAACACTGCGATAATTAATATTATTCTGGGCGTGGTTTGGGAGCTCAAAAGAATACCACGGTCATGGGGATTCTGGAACAGCTATATTAATTTAGGTAATACTTTATAAATGAAACATCTCTCTTTCTTGCAATATACGCTGTATCCTTTATATAGTAATCCGCAAATTCGGCTGGGTAACTGGGTGGCTGAGTACGTCACAGTCTAAAGACAACGCATTTAGGTCAGAGTGAGAGAGAAATTTTTAAAATTCATGGTTTCCGGGATTCCGACCCAAATTTTGGTACCAGGGGTTTTCAGATACTGGGAATTTGAATCTGAGGTCAGATTTCGAGTATCTGGATTCAGAATACAGGATGCTGATGCACCGTTGACTTAGCGTTGAAATGGTACCAAATCGGTGGGATTCGGTGCCGTTATAGGTTTTCGGCTACGGGGAAGCTAACGCTGAAGTCTGGTTTTGGGTATCTGTATTCAGAATCCCTGATTCTGATGCACCGTTGACTTAGCGTGAAAATGGTACCAAACCGACTGTAGGCGATTAAAGGCACCATATCCCGCTAGTTAAAAGTAACCAACATGAAAACAGAGGCCTTATCCTGGGATTAATTTCATCTCAGCTTGTCCACCTTAAAACGTAACCAAAATATAATAGTGATGAAAATATGTTTAAATTCTCGCTTTGTCAAATTCCTGAAAAATTATCGGACGGACTTGTTTGTTACCTGCGTGTTATCTTTACCTGCATGTTATGACTTGGGTGGAGGCATCTTAGCACAAAACAACCATTTTCGTGCTCATAAAAGATTTCGGATAGTTAAAATAGGCAGAAAAAGCGATTTTTCGTTCTAAAATAGCGTGTAATCTCCATTTTCACGAATAATAGAGTTTTAGCCACACTTTATTATGCAGAATTTTATGGAATGCCAAAATTAGGGGCCAATATTAAAACATATCTGTGAAAAAAATTAATCGTTAAGTTTTCATAAGCAATCTGATAAAAATCTATACACATTTGTTCTGATTTTATCGGTTTGTTCAAATTTCACAAAGGCCCGTTTTTCACTAAAATATTTTTGGAGCATCTTTTTGAAAAATCAGAACAGTTAGAAGAATTCCGTGAAAACAAAGAAATTTTTGAGAAACAACCGATATCCCACTTTTTCCTATAAGGATATTAAATATTGACAGTAAGTGAGCCTGTTCAATATAGTGAAAACCTTAATTGCCGTCAGCATTTTGACGGGCCTCACGTGTGATATTAAGTTTATTAAAGAGCAAAATACGCATTAAAGGGCAAAATATGTTAACTTAATTTTGCGGGTTAATTGTTTTACTGCAAACCTTATAAGAGAACAAATTTGTTCATAACCGAAAGTATTTAAAAAAATACGCCAACAACTAAATGCCCTGTATTAGGGGAAACCAAACTAAGTTCAATGAAACTATTATTGATATTTGCGACGTTTTGGAAGTAATCGCTAATGCTTCAACTCCGATTTTGTTGCATTTTTTGTTTATTCCTGCTTCATTTATTATTATTCTGACATTAATTGATTGTTATGTTCAATACTGCCATTATTAATATTATTATGGGCGTGGTTTGGGAGCTCAAAAGAATACCACGGCTTTGGGGGTTCTGGAATGGTTACATTAATTTAGGTAACACTTTGAAAATGAAACTGTTCTCGTTTTTGTCATATATGCTTCAACTAAAAGTTACCAAAATGAAAACAGGGGACTTATCTGGGGAAATTCCAATTGCCAAAATCCTATTGCCCAATTTTTTTTTGATATACGGGGGCCTGAGGCTCACCCCGCGACTGAGCCGAAGCTCGCTTTTTGCCCAGTTATGGCCTGGGCAGCCCTTTAATTTTCTGGCCGAAGCCATGGCCGTAGCCCCGTATATAGAGAGTACCGAGAGATTCACGGAGCCATCGACACTGACTCTCTGACAGAACTCTCCCCTGGTTAGGCCAGTACTCATTTACGCCGACCCTCCGCACATACAGTGCAGACGAGGGATGCACAGCTGAGTGGACTGCCCACATGGGCCATAGTGGGCATCGAACCCGGCCTTGCTGATTGGAAAGCCGAAGCTTAACCTACTCAGCCATACATGTGGCTAAGTTAAAATTAAAAAGCTAATTAAAAATAGTGGTAAAAATATATTCAAATCCTGCGAAATTATCGACCGTTTGAGCTCGTTTCGGATGGACAAACAGGTTGAAAAGCGATTTCGGTACCAAAAGCGGGAAAAATCCATATTCTCGGGAATAATAGTATTTTAACCTATCTTTATTGCGCAGAATTTTCCGGAACGCCAAAATTGGGGAACAATGTCTTCTAATTAATAGGCCCTGCCTGCGTATCTGCGTGCCCAATTGTTTGAGACGATTCAGACTACATCCATAGGCGAGTGATAGCTCATTTGATAGGTCCTGAAAAGTTAGGATGATGAACATTGTCAAATTTGAAGTTCAATATTTTAATACGCGCCAAAACACCGAAATGTGTTTTTACGTGTTTTAAGCATATAAGATGGTGGTTTTTAAGTACCCAATCGCTTCCTGAGGCCGTTTTAGACATCTTTGCTTTTTACACTTTCAAATTTGGTACCATGGGTTCTATGGAAACACGTGGTTTCACTTTTTTGCAAAAACAAAACATTTTTCTAACCAAAGCATTCAAAGGCGAAAATGTATTTGTTTCCTCAAACATTTGGTGAAATCAAGCCCTGTGCATCAAATTTGGCGGGAAATTTGAAAATTATTTATTCATAACTCACGTTTCACGTGAGTAAACCCCAATTCTGATATTGCTAACCCCCTCTAGAATCGTATTTCAGAGGGAGTTAACAATATCAGAATTGGGGTTTACTCACGTGAAACGTGAGTTATGAATAAATAATTTTCAAATTTCCTGCCAAATTTGATGCGCAGGGCTTGATTTCAGCAAATGTTTGAGGAAACAAATACATTTTCGCCTTTATGAGGCTCGGGTTGCTGATCTACTGCGGCTTCGCGGCGACCGCCGCGACGCGTGTTCTCGTAATAATTTTTTATTAATTCGGCAGAGAGTCATGGACAAAATATGATGATTCAGTATTTTGTTTTAGCATGGCATATCGGCAGAGATATAACACAGTACTCTATACTTCTACTGGCCGCGACTCGAGTATTCATTCTTTATTGGCCAACTACATATAAGAAAATCTTCACTAAGAAATTTCTGTTCGTTTGGATTATCGCTTGCGACGCCATATTATGTGCACTATCTAACTTAACTCACGGTGCGGGCTATTTTATCCTTTACACAGTAATGGAGATATTTATGTTAGTAGGAACTTTTAGGTAAGTAAACTAAATGAACCATTCCGCTTATGAAAAAATCCCATTCCACCTATATTTTTATTTTCACTTTTGTCCATTAATTTTTTCTTATAAAATTTATCATGAAGTCATTTTTCTCGCAGATTTGTCGATATTTCTCAATGAAAACGTTTCTACCGATCTGCCGTAAGCAACAAAATTTGGACTAAAATTTGACTTAGGTTAAAATTTGCTTTTTAAACTAATTTTAATGGTTACCTAATGAAAGATAATATAAATTATAATAAAGTAATACATGCACATGTAATTTTATTAATTAATATGCTTATTGCGAAAAATTCAGCTCAATGTTGCTTAGCGTTGTAGATTGACCATAGATATCTTTTGCACTCGTTTACAGCGATATAGGACACCCAATGATCCATGAAACAAAAAAAAAGACGAATATTATTTTTAACAACGTCGTTAAATTTCTGTAATTTAGTTGTTCCCTCTCAGTGGTAATTCAAATCCGGAAAATGAAGGAAGAAGTCGAACACAACCATCAAATGAGTATCTACCAAGGCCTGCAAAGGGCATCATTCGTCTGCCTTTTTCAGTCGTTTACCTTTACAATTTATACAATCTTGCTTATTTATATGCGCCTTTGGGATATGAAAATTATCACCGACCCTAAAGTGTATGACACCAGCTCTATTATTTTATTAACGGTATTAGGAATTTTCACCGAGCTACAGAACCCGATGCTTTTACTCTTTGTCAGTCTTGATATGCTAATACCCATAATTGTCATTAGGTCTTATAGAAAAACTATACGGAAAATATATGTGAAGCCTTATATGATTATCAGAAGCATAGTTTGTGGACAAAAAACTTCTGTTACAACTGTTAATTCAGGTTCCACGCCGCAAGTTAATAATCTCATTATGTCAAGAACTTCGTCTAACTAGGGTATTTTCTATAAATCTAAACGTAATAGGACTGTTATGTAAATATTTTAAGAAACGTTAATAAACATATTGTCTACCTTAGACATTTAAAGGAGAGATTGATCAGCTGAAGTTATTATTTAAGCTTTACTCCATCCTCTGCACTTTTCCAGATTTTCTACAAAAGGTAAGTGTAACAAGCATTGCTCCCTGTTTTATAGAGAAATGTTTTATTTCGTTTACAGTGAGTTACCTAGTAAATACAATGAATACAATGAGAAGGGTGTTACGAAAGAATGATTAAAAGACTTGATTGGACTAACCGTTTCGTCTCTGAATCGTAGACGGTTAGAAATAAGATAATACTATGTTAGTCGAGACTCATCAGTAGATCCTAACATAGATGCAAATGCAACACATTCTTAAGGGGTATGAAACGTATGATTGCCTAACAAAATGAGAAAATGAGGAGATTGTAAAATGTAAGTCATTAGAACTTTGGATTAGAATCTAATGCAAAGTTTTCGTGGCATGACATTTGAAATTTGAAATGTAAAAGCCTATGACTCCAAAGATTTTTGATAATATAGTGAATCCTTTTATTAGGTGTTTCAAACATTCATATAGGTTTTGAGATGTCTTTTTGATAGCATAAACATTTTGTCTTTGAAAATTTTTATCACTCATCACTTGTCGCAATTATGAGGAATGCCATAAAGCAAGAACAGCATTGTGCCCAAATCGCGTATTTTAAACCACTCTGAGAGTATGGGGGTTTTCGAGGTCGGGGGATTCGATTTTGAGCTCAGATTTTGCACCCCCTTTGGCGTAAGTTTGGCATTCTGTCAAAATTGCAAATTTTTACTCAATAATCTGGCTTTTTTGGCTGAAAATTGCACAGAAATGACCATTTTTGACGTGATACGTAAAAAATAATTGCAGATTCGGAATCAGCGCATCAGAAAACCCTTATAAGGACTTTTAGTGGAAAGATTTCAACGATTTTCAACAAATAAATTTTTCCAGATTCATGTGGTACCCCCTATGGTCTAAAAAATTGAAATTCTGGAAAATTTTCAAAGACACCTGTTTTAGGGGTTTTCTGGTGTGCTGATTCCGAATCTGCAATTAGTTTTTACGTATCACGTCAAAAATGGTCATTTCTGTGCAATTTTCAGCCAAAAAAGCCAATTATTGAGTAAAAATTTGCAATTTTGACAGAATGCCAAACTTATGCCAAAGAGGGTGCAAAATCTGAGCTCAAAATCGAATTCCCCGTCCTCGATAACCACCAAAAGCCTCGAAAAGAGTTAAAATACGCGATTTGGGCACAATGCCAAGAAAATGCCAAAAATGCAAACTTGCACCAAAATCTGAGTTCAAATTCGGATTCCCCGCATCCGAAAACCCCTATGACGCGGAAATGGCGAACCATCGCGGCAAAAAACTAGCGATTTTGAGAATTTAACACTTTCCCATACGAATGTCACGTAATTTTGTGCCACCCTGTACGTTAAGAGCTAATTAAGTTTTTCGGGCGATTAAGCATATATTCCAGCTCTTGCGGCCTAAGATAAAAGTTTTATGCCTATAAGCAGGACTTGAAGATTTTGTACAGTAAGTGAACCTGTTTAGCATAATGAATACCCTTAATTGTCTTGAGTTTTATTCAGGTCTTTTAATAATGAATAGAAGTACAAGGTAAACTATGGTGAAGTAATTTCTTGGGTTAATCGTTTTACTGCAAACCTGATTATAAAAATTTTTATTCACATCAAACCGCTAACAGAATCAGTTAAATTACTAGTAGGCTGAGGACAGTTTCCTCTTATTTACGTATTCTGAAATCAACGCCTGCGTTGATTTGATTAAAGTTCTCCCTTATTGCAAAAAGCTATTCAGTGTTAAATCATTTATTCCGACAAATAACAAGTCCCAAAAGTTTGAATGCCCTGTATATTAGGAAATGCTACTATCTACAAAAGAAATTCTGACATTTGTGACGTTCTGGAAATCGTCAATACTATTTCGACACCATACCTATTACACTTTTCGTTTATCCCGTCATTAGTTATCATTCTTCTAACTTTATTTGACAAAAACAGGGAAGATGTCAAATGGTTTATGCTTAACACATCCGTGATCAATATTATTACTGGGGTAGCATGGGAATTGAATCGTTTTCCACGTGTTTTCCTGTATTTATCACCAGTTTTCAACTTAACATGGTTTATTGGCATGGGTCTATCACAATATTCAATACTTCTATTGGCCATTACTCGAGTCTTTATTCTTTATTGGCCAAATACATATATGAAAATTTTTACCAAGAAATTTTTGTTCTTTTGGATTATTGGCAGCGATGTGATATTAGGAGCATTATCTAAGTCAACATATTCGCTCCATGTGAATGTATTTTACACAGCACTGCAGGTCTTTATGTTAGTTGGAATTTTTAGGTAGGTAATAAAATTTATAATGTCCTTTTCTTAAAACTGATGTCGTAGCGGTTACAGTCAGAGGAACACCCACATCTGAGTGAATGACATTTTTGAATTCGCGCGAAATTATTACGTTTCTGAAGCTACCAATTAAATTAGAAATTGTATTCAGCTTCTGGCTTTACTTAAAATATACAGTCTAACTTCACTTATCCGGACAGATCGGGGCCGGCCGATTCTGTTCGGATAAGTGAAATCCGGATAAGTGTAGTCCGGATAAACATGTGAAATTTATATGGAAAAAATCCGTTTCGGCCAATTTAGTCCGGATATCCATAGGGGGTACCCTTTTGACCAAAATTTTCCCAAATCAGTCCGGATAAACGAATTTTGTCCGGATAAACGTGTGGATTTTGTATGGAAAAAATCCGTCCCGGCCAAAATCCGTCCGGATAACTGAAAATCCGGATAAGTGTGTGTCCGGATAAGTGAACTTAGACTGTAATACGAGTAACCTAGATTATCGCTTGGATTATTGCCAGCGATACCATAGTAGTCGGTTTTTTAAAATTCATATACTTATACCGGGTGAGTCATAAGTTTTCCAGTCAAAAATTTTCCACTTCCATAATTTGTCAAAATTAGACTTCTAATGTTTGACAGCCTTAAAAAACTTAAATTGTTAGCAGTAAAACCAACTTGATTACAGTATTATAGCAAACACTCTTACCTTCATTTTGGTATATTACATGGTTGTCTTACGTTTAAGAATAAAAGAGTTATATTTAAAAAAACAGCGGCCAGGAACTTATGACTCACCCGGTTATTCGGACTCACTCATTATATCCTTCACACAGCAATTAAGGTGTATATGTTGGTTGGAATCTTTTGGCAATTTAAACAACAAAAAAAGATATTGAGAAATTGGCTACAGTTGATCATTTAAAAGTCAAAAACAAATCATACACCAATTTTGGGTAAAAGTGTTATCCACTTTCTTTGTGGGACAGGCAACCAGTCCAATTTCAGTTGTTCACTCTTGGTGTTGCATCAAATTCGGAAGATGACGAAAGAGGTTGAGCACAATACTCACTTGAATGTCTACGATGCTTTACGCCGGGCATCATTTGTTTGCTTGTTTCAAGCGTCATTCTACTCTATTTATACCCTAATATTAATTTATACGCGGTTTTACTACGTCAACAATCAATATAAATCAATTTATGATGATTATTACTCGATAAGTTGGATAATATTTAGAATATTTACCGAATTACAAAATCCCATGTTTTTGCTTTTCACGATCCTTGACACAATTATACCGCTGATAATAATAAGATCATATGGGAAAACGTTCAAGAAATTATATTTAGAGACATATTATCGCCTTTTTATACGTAAGAGCACGACTGTAACTGTTAGCACATGTTGTTAAAACTAAGTAAAACCAAAAGCAAATAAGATGCATTTTATAAATATAGTAGTTTTATAAATATAGTTTTGTGACGTAGTGTATAGGAACCTTAATATTTATTAACATGTCTTGTGATGGAAGAAATAAATTATAATATTACGCATTTTGTTAATTATATTATGATCCATCTTCAAATTCTATACTGGTTGTTCTTATAAGATCATAAAGAAACATAACACAAAAGCTTTGTTCAATAAAATAGTCGAGACGCAATGTAACTGAGCAGAGATCACTAAATATCTGGATGAATTGTAACAAATTCTTGAACTATCCCTGAAAGTAAGCTTATGTTCTTCCAAGTTGTTAAAGGAGCAATGCCATCCAGCGCCCAACGCTGTCAGCAGGATAATTTTTTATTAAAGCCATATTGGTCGCTAATGTTATTTGTAAGTATGTTGAACTCGCTGAGTGCTACAATACTCGCGCACAATATCTATTATGTTAATAATAAAATGTTTTTATTTATTTATTTGAAAATTTATATTTTCGAGCCAGAGTGTATGTCCAAAAAGGTGTTGGGAAATGATTTTTTTGAAACAATGTCGATACAAAAGCTCAAGGTATATGCGATAGAGATCGTCTTGTCTAGCTTGAGCTTTTAATCGACACGGTGTAGCCGAAAAACAAGAAAAATGTAAGAATGTATTTTTGGGACTTTTTGGCAAATTTTTTTGTGTATGTTCAATTTGGAATTTTCTGTTTTTGCATAACTGTGCAGAATGTCACATCGGTTGTAACTGCACGATTGGTTTATTCGGAAAAGCACTTTTTGCCAAATATATATGCCAAAAATATAAATTTTCAAATAAATAAATAAAAACATTTTATTATTAACATAATAGATATTGTGCGCGAGTATTGTAGCACTCAGCTTGTTCAACATACTTACAAATAACATTAGTGACCAATATGGCCTTAATAAAAAATAATCCTGCTGACAGCGTTGGGCGCTGGATGGCATTGCCCCATTAACTGCAAATGATTTGTTGCAATAGTCAATATTTCTTTCAGCCCTTACTCAGGTAACGGCTCTATTGGCCAAATATGGAAAACGGGATCATAGAGACGATTTTACTCGCCTGGATTTTGGGTTGTGACGGTTTAATAGGAGAACTGTTTTACTTACCTCATGCACCTGGATTAAAGAGCAGACCTAAATTAATTTTTGCTTATTCATCAATTGTACTAATTTTACCCAACGTTTCCTAGTATGAACACCTTAATCCACTCTACCTAAGTCGCAACTGTCTGTGTTCACTTTTTCGTAACTCAACTTGCGCCACTCGAATCCGAGCGATTTTGGTGTCTGTGGATAGCCCTCGGCCTGGGGCTTCCGGAAACCCATGTCCGGCCGACCGCAAATGCGATCGTATAGGCCCGAAAACGCGGCGAAAGCCGCGGCGCTTCACTCTCGTGTATATGCTACAAGTAGGCTGAATGATTGGTTTAATTGACTTAGGATATAGCGTTCATTCACAATTATTCTTCTAACTTTTATATGCAGCCGCGCCGCATCCAGCAAGAATTCCGTCGCTTTGAGCAATGCGATCTCAAGCCTCTATTGCCAGAGTTCCCGCTGATATTACCCGACAATTGACCTCATTTTGAGATGAGGATTTCTCCGGAATTTACGCCATAATAGGGACATTGCGAGAAGGGAGACCAAAAATTTATGAATTACTCTTTTTCATGATACAAATTGTTTGATCTCTATATAAATTTTGGTACAAACATTTTTCGGATTTTGATTTTTCAATTTCAGGGAAAAATAAGTATTTAGGGGACATAAAATGCTCCACTTCAAAAAGAGTAGCCCAAAGTGGCTATCCGGTGTCAGTCGTTATGAGAATTTTCGGAGTCGACATTTCGCACACCACTTGCTCGGAGAGACACTGGAGTGGAAAGCCTTCTTTTTTTGTCTAGATTTTGTCCAAGACTAAGGCATTCAAATTGTCGATAAATCACAATTAGATCAATTCACATGTCCTTAGGCCGGGCTCTGCTCAAATTTATGAGCCGCCATTTCTGGGTAGTGCCTACATGGACAGAAAAGTAGGCATCGGTGCTCATTGACCTTCCGTCAATGTCGATTTAAGCTTTTGATATTACTTAGTATACATTAAAAGCTCAATTAGGAATATACCTAAGCGATCTCTAATTCAATTGGCTACTAACTACGATGCGATCTTTGGTTTTCAAGGATAAACAAGAAAATTATCGTTATGGCCCTAGCTGATGATCTTCGATATTTGACTCAATATGAACAAACCAAGCGAAATTTTTTAGTGCTCATTGACACACAGAAATAATTGTGGTATCGAATGAGAATACGGTCACTTAATAGCATTTCTTCACTATTCCTTTCACAATTCCATTTATTCACCACATGTTGTTTTATGAAGAGTTTTAGATTTTTACTGCATTCATACTTGTGCAAATAAGATCATCGCTGACAATTTATAATGGTTCGAAACAAAGCTCGGCTTAAAGTCTATCGTTAGGTTCAGGATTGTTTTATGTGAGCGCATTACACTTGGAGTATTAGCCTGAAAACTTGAGCTCAAGCGTGAGCTGAGGTATGTGGCCATTTAACGCGCAATGTCCCGACACGCACTTTATCAATAATCTCTGTGTTTTTCTTCAGCTTTTCTTGTCTCAGAAAACAGTCTTTGTATAAATGCACTTCAAACTACCGCCACCTGTAGTCAAATCGCCAATGAGCCGACTCTTCCTCTCTTCCAATTATTTCGCTTCCTTCACAAAGCGCGTTTCGAAAGTTTTTTACAGATAATTTGTTTAAATTGCTTTCTTTTGTTTTAATTTACGTGAACTGTTTGAATTTATTTTGTGGACAACTAAAATGTACACCAAATATGGAATAATTTTGAACTCGTTGAAATTGCCATAAAAGTCGAATTTTCTGTTATGAAAGGAAGAACGATAGAAGAAATAACAATAACTTTTCATTTAATTGATTTTCTTTGATTCACGGTATCCACATAGATTTTGAGCCAGATTTTAAGCTCAGGGCCGTATCCACACATCCATAGCTAGAGTAAGCTAGCTCAATTTTACACATTTTCAAGAAGACTTATAAAGATATCACGGAAATCGATCCTGCTTCCAGCGTTCTTTTGATCATATTTTTAAACAGATCTGGTCCTGAGACTTGTTTCAGGATACAAATTATGGATACGACCACCTTTTAAATACTCGAACAGCGTTAGCTCCTTTAATATTCCACCTAAATACTTATTTTCGTATTTCCAAGCTTGATGTAAATTATAAATTTTTCGAAAAATTGGCATTTCTCTTTCCGCTTTGGAAAATAAGAGCTAGTTCTCTTTACCATGCCTGAATATTCGGCCTATTTCGTAAAATTTGACTAAAATGTTCCTTCACAAATTTGTGTGCCATTTTTGGTCACATTTCACGAAATTTATTTTATATATTCCCTCATCTCATTTCTTCTGTCCAATGGCTTACAGGTCAGATGAGTTTATAGTTTGCTTCAAAAATATAAATCCAAAATCTTTAACGAAAATTCTTCGCCGCGCTTTTTAAATAGTTCACATGACATAATTTAAAAATTTTATTGCCACTAATATCATTTTACTTGCAGACCTCAATACAATGCCCGTGATCAAAGTGATGCCACGCAACGGGTCTGGCGGCAGCCGCCGAGATCAGGACAACGACGACCGAAGATCCGATCGTCGAAACCGTTTCGACCGGAAGCGCGAAAGAAGTCGATCTCCACTTGGTAGGTCAAGAAACGCTGGCCCTGACTATCTATATGATCCCAGATTTGACAGTCGTGACGAAGCAGTGGAGAGAAGCCGCGGCAGAGAATATGACCGGCCGTCCACATCTCGGAGAAAGGATGATCTGAATCTGGATGAAATTGTTTCGATCTCTGACAAGGTGAGATTTTAAATTTTTGCAGGTATAATTAAGCTAGGAATAGTATTATTACGGTGCGGAAAAATTCACTAGGAAAATTACGGTTTGAGTAAAAACACCATTTTTAAGTCAATGTATTTTAAGTCATAGTCGTAATTTTTCTTGTGAGTTTTCAGTGCATCACATTTATCATACCTATGACCTTACCTGTACCGGTCCCTTACTTGTCCATGGGATCAGGGCACGTCTTGTTTTTTAAATTAATTTATATCTGTTATTTTTATTTAGGACGTTGTCAATGAGAAGCTCAATGAAGTGATGCAGAAGCGGCGGGAAAACGTTGAAAAATGGCGACAACTGAAGAAGAAAAAAGAAGAAAAATCCGAGAAGGAGGATAAGCCGGTTCCTTTAGGAACTTTCAAACCTATCGACGAGGCAAATAATGAAACAAGTGGTGCGGCTTGGTCATTGGACAAAGAGGACGACGAAGAAGAAGATGAGCAGCCGGCGGAGCCTACAAATGGAACGGATAAGATAGAGGTTTACTCATTCCTGACTAATATCTAATTCATCTATAAAATTCTTTAAATTTCAGGATGATGAAGAAATCGACCCATTGGATGCTTTCATGGCAGAAATCAACAAGAGCAAAGGGAGCGAAGGCAAGTCCAAAATGGTAATCATTGCCAAAAGTTCGAAAGAGAGCGACGATGCCAGCAAAAAGAAAGGAGACATTGTTGAAAATGACGAGGAGAAATTGCCAACTATCGATGACTTTGATATCACCGAAGCTGTCCAATCGAGTCTGCTAGCCAAAGGCAAAATGCTGCCTCAAACTGATCATACAAAGGTAGGGGAAATATTGTTGCCATAAACATTGAAATAATTTAGTAATAAAGTTCAAATAAATACTAAAAATGCAAAAAGTATAATAATGCGAATGACCGAAACAAAGCAGTTAAAAATCTCAAAAGCTGCCCAAATAATGTATAAAATTGCCAAAAATCTACTGGTCCGTGAATATTTGAGCCATTATCCAATTTGTTCCAAATTTACTTCAAGTATTGCCATATATGAACTTCACCTTCAAAAACTTTCTTAAACATACATTAACTCGTATTTTTAGGTTTACTACCGGCCATTCCGCAAGAATTTCTACGTCGAGGTTCCCGAACTCGCGAGAATGACCAAAAAAGATGTCGCCGCGTACCGCGAAGAGCTCGAGGAGCTCAAAGTACGAGGCGTCGATTGCCCGAAACCGATCAAGAAGTGGGCTCAATGCGGACTGGACTTAAAAATTATGAATGTCTTGAAAGCAAGTAACTACACAAAACCGACTCCGATTCAAGCCCAGGCGATCCCAGCGATTATGAGCGGCAGAGATGTTATCGGAATCGCGAAAACCGGCAGCGGTAAGACACTAGCGTTCCTACTGCCCATGTTCCGGCACATTTTGGACCAGCCAGAGCTAGATGAGATGGATGGGCCCATAGGTAAGTTTCTCGGGATTTTAAACTTTGTGCTCTTACTCCTCAGTTTTCAGCACTGATCATGGCCCCCACCCGAGAATTGGCCCTTCAAACATGGAAAGAGGCGAACAAGTTTGCCCGCTCCTATCCTGGCATTCGTGTCGTTTGCGTCTATGGCGGTGTCGGAATATCAGAGCAGATTGCGGATCTGAAGAAAGGTGCCGAAGTCATTGTATGCACGCCAGGCAGAATGATCGATATGTTGGCCGCAAACAATGGTAAGGGTTCGAAAATGGATTCAAAAATTTCGGCAAGCCAAATCTATGTAGCGGGTCATAGGGAAATATAAAAGAAAATAATCATACAATAAAATAAATACAGATAATTTTTGTTCTCCCAAAATTTTGCACTTTTTTGTAAAAAAGCAGTTACTGTTCTATAAAAGATATCTGCAGAAAAATACCAAAATTTAACACCAAATTCCGTTACACACCTGATAGATCCTGGAAAAATAAAAATTTTATTTGCAATCCTGTAATGGCTAAATGCACTGCGGTTCAAAAGGGATAGAAACCATCATTGTCATCATTTTTTTAAATTCTAAAGTACCTCGAAAGTGCCTGTACTGTACTAAAGATGAATGTTTATGTAATGAGTAATCCTTATAATGTCAGGACATGTTTCTTGTTTTCTATATATAGTACGAATTTAATTATTTGCTTTTTGTGTGATTGAACAAGCTATTGATCAGAATTAATTTTGTTGTATTGACATTATGAGCATTATTAACATAACCGTTATATGGCTAGTATATTATAGGCGAGATCTATCATGATTTATAAAATGACAGTGCCTGTTTTCTTACTTTTGAGCTGCAGTTTATATTCAAAATTTCATTGTATTTTCTGATATTTCCTTAACCTTTTCCAAATATTTAATAGAAGCGTAATATGCCCATATTTGGATTTAAATAATACATGAGTGCTAACTTCTTCCTATATACTTTTAGGAAGTATATAGGAAGAAGTTAGCACTCAGATAACTCACTCAGTAATGAGATTTTTATATAGAAACGTGATGAGAACATTTTCAGGAAGAGTCACGAACCTGAGAAGGGTGACCTACTTGGTAATGGATGAAGCAGATCGCATGTTTGACATGGGTTTCGAGCCTCAAGTCATGAAAATCGTGAACAACATCCGAGAGGACAGACAAACCGTTCTATTTTCGGCGACATTCCCTAAACAAATGGAGGCTTTGGCAAGGAAAATATTAGTAAAGCCAGTGGAAATCCAGGTATATTTTACAATTTTTTATTGGCGCTTCTACGGAAGTGCGGACCCCCAAAAATCAATAGGGTCCCCCCTATTGATTATTTTGTAAATTTCTTCACTCGGAGAAAAGATTATTACAAATTTTGATGCGATTTATGTATTTACTACTTCGTTTTGAATAAAATGTTTACAAAAAATAAAATTTGTACAAAAAAATCAATAGGGGGGACCCTATTGATTTTTTGGGGTCCGCACTTCCGTAGAAGCGCCTTTTTATTTGTTATTACTATCTTCTCGTTCCAGGTCGGCGGTCGAAGCGTTGTGTGTGCCGACGTTGAACAACACGCTCTAATTGTCGATGAAAGTCAAAAATTCCTGAAACTTCTAGAGTTACTTGGCCAACATTGGGACTATGGAAATGTGTTAGTTTTCGTGGATAAACAAGAAAAATGCGACGATATCGTGTCTCAACTCATGAAAAGCGGATACAATTGCGCTCCATTGCATGGTGGTATTGACCAGTTCGACAGAGACTCGACAATAGTTGACTTCAAGACTGGTCGCCTGAAGCTTATGGTTTGTTTTGTACTTTTAATTTGGCAACTATTTTGATTGTTCCTAAATATGTATAACTGTTTTTCTGAATCTTCACGTTACCCGTAAATTTTTAACATATCATGATGACATAAAATTGCCCACTCCCCTCTTGGGGTTGGTTAGTCAATCTTCAAAGGGAATTTTATGGAAACTAATTTTATATATATTTCAGGTAGCAACATCTGTGGCAGCTCGAGGTTTGGACGTGAAAAAGCTGATTTTGGTTGTGAACTACGACTGCCCCAACCATTATGAAGATTACGTTCACCGAGTGGGTCGAACCGGTCGCGCAGGAAACAAAGGATGGGCTTACACGTTTATACTTCCGGAAAGTAAGTTTACAATTTTTTAATCCAAGAAGGTAACCTTTTGTGTTTCAGGCCAAGAAAAAATGGCTGGTGAAGTCTGCCGCGCATTTGAGGCTGCTGGAGTTCAACCACCGGAAGAACTGAAGAAAATGTGGGAATCTTTCCGCGATGAAATGAAGGCCCAGGGTATTGAAATACACGTTGGTGGCGGCGGCTTCTCAGGATCAGGCTTCAAATACGATGCGGACGAGGACGAATCAGAGATAAACAAACGAAAAATGCTGAAGCTTGTATGATTGTTTTATACAGAAATTTATTATCATGTTAATTTTTCCAGGTGCATGGCATGGAAACTGGTGGAGAAGATGAGGACGAGGATACCGATCAGCAACTTCTGAGCATGATGAAAAGTCAGAAGAGGTAAGCTTTTTGTTTTGTATTACGTATTTTTGTATATAGGAAGACTAGTGCAATATATGACCACTACGGGAATAATTACATTATACCATTCTCCGTCTGTAATATCAGTTCAGCAATTCTAAATTCCTTTTTAGGTAAAATTTTGAATTATTATTATTGTAATTTAAAAATTGCAAATAAATGCAAAGCTTAATTTTTTGTTTCGGACAGAGACGTCTTCACACGTTGCAATAGAAAAAGGAGAAATAGAGGAAAACTACAAATTTTGCGGAAATTTGACAGGGACATTTTTGGGTTTATTAACGTGATAGAATCTTGAATGAAAATAGGTAGTCTGAAATTATGAGAAAAATTTATAGTAATATTCTTATGAAACTTTTTGTAAACGTTCCTCAGGTTAGATCCTACCTTAGCAAAATTTTCTCAAATTGAATAATTGAAGAAAAACTTATCTTCGAACGCTACAAACATTTAATCTCATATTTATACTGATCTTGTTCCATATCTTATACTCATAGGGCATATATATTTACTTCGATTTTCCTTTCTATATTTCAATGATGCCGTAATGTATCCTATTCCCTGCTCATATATTGCACTAGTAATCAAATGTCATTTCAGTAGAATAGAGCCTGCTAAATTGGGTTTCGGTCCCGCTGGACAACCAAAATTTTTCAGAGTTGTGCAAGGGAAAGCGTTCCGAAAGCCGGATGGCGTCTCTGAAGAAAAGATATCGGCAGCGAGAGCGGCGGCTGCGGCAATCGCAGCGGCCAAACAATTGGGCGTGAAACCTTCAGTGGAGAAAGATGCAACTTCACTCACAGCCGAAGCTGTCATGAAGGGCCATGAGGCCGCGCCAATTCAAATGACGGTTGGTTTTGTCAATTGAGAAGTTTCTTGTCAATATTATGTTCACAACTTAACTGTTTACAAATTTCAGGCTGCTTCAATGGCTAAGCAGAAAGCTCTGCAATTGAACGAGAGGTTGAACTATTTACCGTCACAAATCAATTTGTTGGGCGATGGCGAGCAGCAACAACAGTACTTTGAAGAAGAGCTGGAGATCAACGACTTTCCGCAACAGCTTCGATATCGCGTTTGTTCGAGGGTAAGAAATGTTGCGATTACTTTGTAAAGATCTTTAGTGGAGAAATTCTCATAATAAGTTTGGAAAGAAATCCAAAAACTAAACTAAAAATCCAAAAACTAAAATTGTTATGAAAATCTTTCGACCTGATATTCCTTCAAAAATCTTCTTTCCAGGAATTGCTTCGGAGAAAATCCTGAAAAATGGGACATTTTCGAAACGTTTCAAAATTTCTTCCAGTAAAACTTGGAACCGTTACCGAAAGTTTTTATCCTTTTAAAATTCATACCCGAAAACCTAATTTTATCAAAACTTGAAACATTTCCTTAAAACGGTTAACGTTCAGGAAAGCATAGCCCAAGTGCAAGAATTCGCGGATGTTGGAATATCGGTGAAGGGAACCCACTATCCACCCGGAAAAGAGCCCAAAGATGGTGAAAGAAAATTATATCTCTTCCTGGAAGCAAGAGACGAAATTTCGCTGAGACGGGCCAAGGAAGAAATCGTGCGTATTATGCGTGAAACATTACGACAAATGGTAAGATTTTTGCTTAGTTTCGAGGAACAAAATGATCTAAAAATCGTTTTAGACTGCAACTGGAAGTCGGCAACAGTATGGAGGCCGTTATAAGCTGTTCTGAGCTGAACTTGAAAATATTTTTGTCTTTATGTTCGTTTAATACTCTTATTTATGGCAAATAGAATAAATATCTCGTGTACTTTGTCGATTGGTGAACTTAAATGCTTTGTGATAATTTGAGTTTCAGAATTGTGGAAATGTTAGGTCTCAATTTTGCTTCAGGTATCGTAATTGATAGATTCCGATTCTTTGGTTGTACCCTAGACCTTGCTAACCACTAGAATGGTAATGTGGTAGGGATCCATGATCTAAATGTTTACCTTGACACCTTTCGAAACAGCATTAAAAAATTAGCATTTTTTCCCGCCAAAGATGGAATATATTTTTAAAAAATTATGCCAGAATTACGCAGTCCTTTTCGAAACCGAAATTGGTCTCAGTTACAAGAATTTTACTTTAGGTTTAGGGATAACTGAATAAAAGCCTTTTGTGTTCAAATTGTAAAATATTTTATGGAAATGTCAACTGCAAATCAACTATAAAAATGCCATCTCATTTGATTCTCTTGTATCTTTGCTCCAAAACGAGACACTTGAGTTATGTCAAAAAACCTAAGATTTACACCTGTGTGATTCTTGTTGACCTTTGGAAAACTTGCCACTCAGTCTTCAACTCCCTCAGTGAGGGACCCTCACTCAATATTCTGAACTGTGAGCAAATATTTTCTACAGTTATTTCTTTGGCAACCATTTTGGCGCTCATTTAAACGGCCTTTGAATTTGCCAAAGGCGTCAATCCCAGTATTGGCTCGGCCCATTGGCAAGTTTTTTCTAGCCCCCAACCTTTCCGGATGACCAAAATATGTCAGCTAACTAATTCATTCCACGCAATGTTCGCGGGATTGTCTCCAAACAACTTCCATCTTTCAATTCAAGAGTTCATCCTAGTGATTGTCGGGAATGTCAAAGGAGGACCGTGTTGTTATTTATATCGGTTGGTGGTGTTTGATCATTCAAATCAGAGCAAACTTTCGTAAGGGACCGAAATCGATTCTGTTTTGTTTTCAAAATTTATTGCTTGTTATGAAATTTTCGGAAGACATTTTTTAGCTTGTTTTGAGCGCTTTATTATTTGTGGTGGGCGAGGGTCTATTGTTATACTTTGACCATGCTATTGTTTAGGCGACAGACTTATTTACCTGATGGATAGATTCTTTGAGGCTCTAAAATAGAGCTTTCTTTTGTGTCTTGTTAGGCATTTTGTGTTAATAACTTATATTATTTGTTAGACCAACTTTAAGCTTAAGTGACAATTAAATGGGTGGTGTCAGACAGTTAGGGGTTTGCGTATTTTATCGTCATAACTTTTCGGTTTTGGGTACTTGTGACTATTATGATCATGACAAGCTTATACCAACTTTGCTCCTAGATTATGAATCTGTAAACATTTACGCGTATGATCGCAGAATTTTATATGAGGGGTCGAGTTTGGAAAATAAGAAAAAACTTTTAAAGACTGAAGTGATATTAAAAAGGGATTGCAAAACTCATTTTTGAAATGATTTCGATTTTTGCTTAGAGCTATCGAAAGAAAAAAGTAGATGTATGCGTAAAAATTTTGGCTTCCACGTAAAATTTTGATTTCAACTGGCACCGCTCCTTTAAGCTAGGATAATTTTGTCTATTAGCACGGTAATAAGAATCTCGAAAAAACAAGGGGTATAATCTGTTTGAGAGTAAACGACCTCCACCTCTTGACATCAATAGTTCCTTCACGACCCTGTAATCTAGGTTGAACTTTCGAACGTGATAATTGTCTATAGGGATTTTTAAAAGGACCTAAAACGACATCATCTTAAGGAGTATGCGAGTTCTGCGCACTAAACAAATCTTGGACATTGACCTTTCTATGTAATTGTTGCGAATGTGTCTCATTTCAACTTTTTTAGATGGCAGTCCAAAAAGAACAGCGCAAAAGAGAGTACTTCAAAAAGCAAATTAAAGTGATCGGAGAGAAGTCGCGCGAAATTGCTGGAAAGGGAGAAGTTCAGTACGTCGTGGCAGGTTTCGTATTAAATTGTGTTGAACTTGACACGATAAAATCATTTTAGCTACAAAAAATGGCAACACCGTATTCCACGTCATCGAGAAGACCATCAAGCAAAATGGACAGCTCGTTTATATTGTGGACAAGGCCTATTTTACTACAGAGTCGCTTCAATACGCTTTCGTTCAGGTGAGTGTTTGAGTAATTTGTGGGCAAATTTATCACTTCTTTCCTAATTACCTGTATTCCTGAATATTCAATTTAAATTGGCGATTTCTGATTAGCCCCTTTAGAAAGTGGTTAGCTCAAATTTTTAACGTTTCTTGTGTTTTAATTCAGTTCTTTTTTAGTATTGTACTTGATTTTTATTTTACTTACCACCAAGGGCTTCCTGCGTGACACATATTTTGCATTTTAAAGGCCCGTTCTAAAAATGCCGAAGATTTGCACCAAAAAAACTATACTTTTGCAGCGAAATTTTTTGAAATCAAATTCTAAGCTAACTATTGTTCCCAAGTTAGAAATGAGACTATTTATAGTAAATTTTGTTGATTATTCCCCTTCAAGAAAATAAGAAATTTGGATACAAAAATTTAGGACAAACGAAAAAGGACAGGCACGGATTCTTTGAATTCCGTTCCGCTAACTATTGAAAATGTAGTATGAATATAATGTTGGGATAATAGTAAACCTCATTTTTCTTGTACTTTATTTGTACTTTCTTGGAACTATTAAACTTCAAGCAAGTGCATCATTTTTTATTTGAGGAAAATTGGAATTAGAAAGCGATAATATTTTATTTTTGCCCATGAATTTGTTGCTTTTCAAAGTGCTAATTTTAGGGAGCGAGCAAAGTACTGTTGCCGCTTTCACTGCTCTTGGATACGGTTCGAGTTGGTACAGCGCTCTATCGAGACTTGAAGACTGAGGAGAAGCAAATGCGAAACACCGCCGTCGCCGTGAGTTCCATTGCCGGCGGCTGGGCCGGCGCTGCCGCTGGTGCCTATGGAGGCGCTGAAACAGGAGCCGCTGCTGGAGGTAATAATTTTTATATGTGATAATTGCGATAAATTCATATAATACTTTAAATTTTTCTTTTGGTAGAAAATCATATTCTTAAAATTGTATAAAAATCGGCTCCAACATTTCGCGTTAAATTTGAGTTTGCCGTTATGGTGTTTGCTCTTATTTGCGGTATCCTAAATTATCCTGTTTAGCCTCAATCGGAGCGTTTTTCGGAGGTGTTGGAGCGATTCCCGGAGCAACTTTGGGCACGGTTTGTGGAACAATTGCCGGTGCGATCAGTGGAGGAATACTCGGGTCGGCTGCTGCGGAGAAGGCCGCTCAAAAGGTCACAAATCGATTATACGGAGTGCCCCTCGAAAACGTGCAAATTCTCGAAGAAGGCGATTACGAAGTCTTGGACGACGAAAATAGCGAAAACTCTCTTAACAGGAGCCCGGAAATGGAAGAAGTCTCTGAGGAGAGCGACTGAAAACTTTTCTTGACTTCAAATAAATTGCCTGTATTTTTACCTTCTAGTCCCAGGAAATAAGCTCAATTCTTATCTCGAGTAACCAGTGTCTTAATATCTGAATACCGGTAATAGGTTTGTCACTTTTTATTGTACTTTACTGTTTTATATTATGTTAAGATTTTTTATTTGATTTACTTCGTTCGATTCACTTAATAAAATATTGCATCTGTAACGTAATAAAATTTTTTGAAATTACGCATGAAACTTCTCATTTGTAATCTCAATTCTGAATGACACAATCACGTATAGAAAATTTGGATATTTTGCAAGCTAGAAGAAGAACTTTTTTCAAAATATTATATTTCGGCTAGAAGATTTTCGGATGTTAGCGAATTCAAAATTTTGCAGGAAAGCAAAATATCTCATAGATCAAGGACTTTTGGTCTTAGTTTAGAATTCATGAGCCGCTGAAATATTTACGTCTATTCAGGTTGATGAATGATTTTGATCCTCTCCGCACATCAGGTCGCCAAACCGTCGGGTCAATATGTTCTCAAAATTGGTCAGCCATGTTTTTGTTGTTAAAACTCGCTAGCTTACAACCCTAATTTGGGTACGGGGAATCCGAATTTGACCTCAGATCATGTGGGTCCCGCCACGAAAGTTGGGAAAATCGCATTTGCTACAAAATGGCCAAAAATGACCTTTTTTGATGCTTTGTGATTACGTCAAAAATAGATTGCAGATTGCAGATGACTCAGCGGATCAAAATACCGCTAAAACACATTTTGCTGACATTCCAGAAAAATCCGGGGTTCCCGGTTTATCTCTTAACGCATCAATTGTTCAATTTACGCATTCAAATTACACGCATAATCATATTCAGAAAATTCTTTTGACCAACAAATTTCAGCTTCAATACCATCAGTTATGCCAAATACCTATTAAATCTCGCCAAATGCAATTATTTTTATCGCCTGCCACCAAAGTTCCTCTTATCTTTTGTTTAGATTCCAAAACATCACTCGAATTTTTCTTTGCTTTCAAACCGACCACAATAAAACCGCTGCGGCGAGTTGGGCATATTACAGCCTCGGGCGATGCCATGGCAACACCTGAGGGCATATTGCCTCCAGGCATTCTGTTTCGGTTTGAATCTCGAGAGAAAACTATGGAAATGTGAACATTTCAATTGCTGACAGCGAGAGACTGCACGTTTTGGAGCGCGAGAGAAAAAGAGTACACACAAACATGTGTACTGGGGCGGGAGGCCGCTGGCGCTGAAAATAAGTGAGAGACATGGCTACGGGAGCATTTATTATTTCTTGACGACACACGACCAAATTGGCATATTAATTCAAGTTCGTTACTTTCCTCGAAGACTGCCATTTGGCCGCGGCGGCTTATAAACTAGAGGTGTGATTCTGTGTTGGAAAAGGCATTTAGATGAGGCTCAGCTGTTTACTGTTTCTATATAAAAACCTATGGTTAATTGTATAGGTTAAAAATGAAGTAAAAAGTAACGGTTTTTAATATATTGTTGTGTGTTTTGAACATATTTTTGTGAAAATTGGGGAAGATAGAAAAATGTGTATTTTGCGCGATTATCAAAAAAGTTTATAACGCTTTTTCAAGCAACAGTGAAAACATAAAATATTTGCTCCGTTTTTTAAATTGGTTTACTTTTGGGCAAAAAAGTGGGTTTCCGGGAGTGCTTGTGATTTTTTCTAAAATGTTCTGGCATACTGCTTGCCAAGAAACCAGAAATAGGTGGAAGGCCAAAAAGGTACATGGAAGCCTTGTATGGATGTGTAATGTTTTTACCACCGAAAAAACAACATCAAATTCGGATTCCAAGTGAAAAAATTGACGATTTTTTGCTAGTTTTAAGAAACTCCAATTTTACATCAAATCCCACTCCCTATTCGCAAAATTTTTTTCACTATGATTTACCATAGACCTTTAACATAACCTCAAGACATAAAATTATCGGAACTTCTACTCTTCTTTCTAAATTTTCATATAAAGATATTTTAGATGTTTCGTAGTTTTCTATAAAAACGTCCTAAAACAACATTCATTTTGCTTTGAGTATTGCAAATCTCATTAGATTAGCTAGCTAAAAATAGCTAGTTGGTCACTTTTGTTGGCTTCTGTTTACGCCGTTTCGTAAAACTGAAAAGAAAATCAACAAATTTGTTTTCAGCAAAACTTGGCCGGTTTCGCTGATTCACCTCTAACCCAAACGAATATTGCAGGCCCACTTCCAATTCAAGCCGGCCCATTTCAAGGGTAGTAGTAGTTTAGTGAGAACCAAACAGCCAATCCCTCTCAGAGCCGATTTGATCTGGTTCAGATAGCGATGGCTCTGCTCCCCAATTCTGTTTTCAATGCATTCACTATTCCAATTCTGTGCCCAAATTGATTCGAAAATTGACGCGTGAAAATTGTTTGCTGCTTTTAAGGAGAGAAAACTGATAGAAAGTTTTTGTTACGTAGAAAACTTTACCTGTGTTTACCTCCATCTTTATTGTGACCGCCCACGCAAACTTTACCTTATTTGTCACGCTACCTTTGCGTGACCAAACGGTTTTCCGTCCTAGATTTTTGACAGAATATTACTATTTTGAGGCAGAAAATCTGAGATTGCTGTTTTGAACACTCGGAACGATATTCTGACAACCTGGCCGGTGTATTTTGGAGGGAAATTCAAAAATATGGTCCTTTTAAAAAGTGGAAAACAGTGGACATACTAAAAAAAGTTGTTATACAACCAGACTTTCCCTCCCTCTTAGAGTCGATTTGATTTGATTAACTGTTATATTTTTTCAGAACATATTTACTAGCCGATTCATTTACTGGAAGTCTTCCACAATTTACCGTTCGTACGCCTCGTCGCTGGACCTTTTGTCGGGCAGAATGTCCTCACTTTCGACAGCTTCCAACGGACCTCCCACCGCAATGTCAACCGTTAGCGTTCCCGCTACCATGGAACATCTGTCAGAAAATGGTCACGAGAATTCGCTGGATGGTTCAACTGAATCTCAGGAACGGGCTCAGTCTGTGGTAAGAAATTGTACGAGAATGTTTTGGATGTCCTAAAATCCAACCCTATACTTCTGGCATCGATCCAGTAACCCCCAGCAAACTCCATCTTCATTTTCAAGAAAATTTGGTCGATTAAAAAAGTACCATTTTTCATAAAAACTGGTGTTTTTTTTAATATAATGACATTTTTTAATAAAAAAAAGTAGTATCCAAGATAATTTTTTCGCGCAACTTGCGTTAATTTTTTCTCCGATTTTCTTTTTTCTTGATTTTCTCAAAAACGATAGCAAAATTTTCCTATAAGTAAATGCTTATATAGTCTTTACCGATCAGTATTAAGTTTATGTTCCTTTCTTTGTGTGACTGAAAATTTTCTATGCACAATGAAAAAGGCAATCGAAAGGCAGCATTGAAAATCTGCTCCTACAACGCCTCGGTGCTAAATATTTCCTCCTCCAAAGCTCTACAAAGCACTTAGTTTTACATAGCGCTTAATGCATTAACATTGACAAAACTTTTTTCTTATTTGTGGTTTATTTTTACCTGTAATACCTGGAAGGGTTATTTTTGTTACATTGGAAGGTACAAATACAAGAAACAAACAAAAATACTATAAGCTATATAAGGATATGCGCTGTCTTAAGAAGTTCTCACACCAGAAAAATGCGAAAAATAACGCAGAAATTTTAGCAAATAGTATTTGTTAGGATAGTTTTTCTCTTTTTGGAATTAAAACTTTAAAAATGACACTTTTCAAAGAAAATCATAAATTCGAATTTTGGGGCAAATAAAGTAGGCAGGTAAGGCATTTGGCAAGCATTTTGATTAAACACTTGTTGAATCTTAGTCTTGAAGTACCAGGTGGCGACATATAATCGTGCAATTTTATTTGTCCGTTTAAATTGGCGCCATTTCAGTTTAGCCCCCTTAGAAAGGGGCTAGCTTAAATCTGATATAGCTAACCCCCTCTAAAATACGATTCTAGAGGGGGTTAACAATATCAGATTTAAGCTAGCCCCCTTCTAAAAGAACTAAAATGAAATGGCGCCAATTTAAATGGACAAATAAAATTGCACGATTTTACGTCGCCACCTGGTATTAGTTCTTTCTCGAACAATTTGAGCATTCTCGAAATTTTTACAAAATGATGTAAAGATCTTTTTATTCGGGAGTGTTTACCGAGAGCTTTCATCTGGGGCGAGTTTTACCGGCGGAAGTAAAAGCAGGTAAAAGCCAGGTAAAGTGTAGGATTTTACCTGTACTATTAGGTTATTTTCCTTGGGCCACCTTTACGTCTTTGTCTCAACCCTGTATGACGCATTTCAGGATATGCAACCACAGTCTGAAGCAGCTGAGAATGGCTACCTGGTAGACAATTGCTTCGCGAACGGTCTTGATCGCCTATTACCTTTCGACGTCGACTCTCACGGGAACAGCAACGCCATGTTCGGGAATGTCGGCACGTATGAAAGCTACGAAGACGAGCTATACACCTTTGAAGAGTTCATAAAGGCGCCGGAAAGTATCTCGTCTCGAAGTCGAACTATCGAAGATTCCGGCGAAATCACTGCGAAGGACAACAGTGACGCAAACGTCGAGAATACGAGTACAAATTCCCTGAGGGGCAGTCCCGTGAGAGACGGCCAAGGATTCTTCAATGTCGCGCTGCAAGAAGATGTTGCGAACAGGTGAGGCTTATTTTAGCTTTTTGTATCTCGAGAATTTACTTGAGGCGTTTTGGGAAAATTTTCAGTTCAGTTTAGTTATTAGTTTAGCAAAATTTTGGCTTATGTTGAAATTTTACCTGTTCTTTTAGGTCATATGGCGTTCCCGACTATCCAACGTCTGCAAGTGGTATCGCCGACAGCGGGAACCGGCTTCGATTCTTCCCTAACGAAAACTCTCAAAAACAGCGCAGTGCTCTTTATGCCGTCGAGAACCAGCCTCAATCTCAAAGACTCGATTCAGGTCCTCAGAGCTCGGGGTTATCTCTACGGCAAGCCTTTTGTCCTACAGTCAGTGCCCGGAGCAGCGGAAGTGTCACGAGCAGCACCTATGGTGGCTATGAGGGTGGTGGCGAAGATCGAGAAGAGGGCAAGGGAAATGGAGTCAGCTCAATGGCTTCGACTTATGCCTATGATTCATCGAGATATGGGGCTGGACGGGTGCCAATGTCCGAGGAGTCGAGACAGTATATGAAGGTAGGCTTAAGGAATAGGCATCAATTTGTGGATTAGATTATATTTCACTAAGGACGAAAATCAAACCCTGATCTTGACTAGAGATTAGGGTTGCATCTCGAGATTCTCAATCAGGAAGCTCAAGATTCTCGAATTTTACATTCTCCCTTCTTTTACTGTTATTATAACCACCCAATAAACAAACTTACTTGGCCGAGATTTGCACTTTGACTTTAGTCATGGTCGAGACTCTCTCGCAAAATGCCATCTTGATTAGTTATCCTTATAATCGAGATTTGATACCTTTAAGGCCTAGGTACCTAACTGGCCAATAAAATCAACTTGTTGGCTAAAGATGGAGGACTTGTGGTTTTAGTCTAGATCGAGTCTTGAAAAATACCCCGAGATTAGCGAGCTTCTGAACTTCAGTCTGTCGTAGTTTTTGAGAGCAAAGATCATCTTCATAAAGGGTTCTCGATTTCAGTCAGACGCTTCTCTTATCACTCAAATTCCTCAACAACAAAGCAACGGTTCAAACGCGCTCAATACCTTCCAGAATACAAATCGTCGCTCCTTCGATGATGGCTCAACAGTCATTTCCACTGCGACATATCGAGACGACGAGATAGTGTTAGGCATCAGCGGGAACCATCAATACGCGGATTCGCAATTTATGAGCCTGAACGCCAGGAATCCCGAAAGTACACCTCAAATTGGCTACCTGAAGAATCCGAGCGGCCAGAACGAAACGTACAACCGGAGTCAGTATACGGGTTTTTTCGTGTCGAAACTGTTATGTTGCTTCAGCGGGTCTGATGACAGACAGAAAAGAGACGATCAGTACAGAGTGAGTGACGAAGCCGAACATCAGCAGGAAAAAGGTTACTCATGGTGGGTTGCAAGTTAAAAGTACAATGGTAACGAATGTCATAAGTCAATCAAAATTAGTTATGAGGTCACTGATTCAGTATCGACTCATGAACTCAGTATTGATTTTTGAAGCCCCTAGCACAAAAGGTAATCTCTGGATATTGTTCAACTTTGGATAAACTCTAATCCAGTCCTGAATATCGCAAGAATTTGAACAAACCAAGTCAGCAATATGGTTGGCTGGGTTGTAATATGAGACAAATTTCAGACTGATTGTATTCAAACCAGCCAGTCATATTTGGTCATACTCTAAATTTCTTCGGAATTCTTCTAAACATCACTTTTTAAATTGATTCATGAAAATCTAAAAGCTAAAAAACAATTAAAAGTATTTCAAAATCTGCTTTAAAATTTTATTCAAATTTTCTTTAGGGACGTGGACCGACCGGATCCTCGCAATTTCATGTTCATGAACGCCGCAGATGAGGTTTTTGTCAAGAAACCAGGCGAAATAAGCGGACAACCATTTCACCTCGAGAATTGCATTGTGAGTTGGACATATTTTAGCCAAACTTATTTTGAACAACATATTTTGATATTTTGCAACAAAAAATGCAACATTTGCAATAAGGTTTCAAGATTTGACATATTCTGCAACATTAGAAAATTTTCAGGACTGCGTGATATTGCTTTTCGACCACATTTCCACAATCACAATCGATGACTGCAAAAACTGCGTTATCGTGACAGGACCGGTAAAAACCAGCGTATTTCTCAGGGATTGCCACAATTGTGTCGTTTACACCATATGCCAACAATTCAGAAGTCGGGATTCGGATAATATCGAAGTTCGCATCTTTTGCACCACATGTCCGTCGATCGAAGAAAGTAACAGAATTGAATTTTCGCCGCTTTGGATGAGCTACGACGGGATTGAAAGTGAGGTTTTTTATACTGATATGCTTGATTTTAAAAATAGGTAGAAATTGAATAAACGTTTCCGACCTTCCAAGTTAGGCTGCGCTGAGCTTAGCAAGATTTCACTATTATTATCTATCGCTTTCGAATCACTAGTATTTAGAGCGTCCGTTCCACGAAGTTAGGCCTCCCTGGATATGACTCTTTTAAAACAGCTGACCAATGATCAAATAAAATTTATTTGAAAAAATTTAGGGCACATGACAGACTGTGGAATGAGCCCGTTCACCAATCAATGGTCTCATGTTCACAATTTTACTCCTGAAACATCCAAATATACGGTCACTACAATGAACTCAGCCTCAACTCTTCCGTCGCATATCGTCATCAATAACTACATGAATGAGAAGTTCAGACGCATAATTTTAATGGGATCTCATGGATTGAGCTTCTATCCGGAAGAATCATACTTCTTCAACTATTCATTGGATAAGCAACTCGGAGCCTACGAGGTTTAAACATTGTTTGTATCTATTTCTGAACCCCAAAATTCAAACTTTAATATACCCGCGAATTTGAAATGGAAACACTATGCTAACTATTTTTGCAAGAACATAAAGGAGTCTGCGGACCGGTTTTAGCGAACGTTCAAATTAGTGGTAGTTTGGCGTTATGTTGTCGATTTCTTCATTTTCTCAGGTTAAAAATATGATGACAAGATATCGCCAAACTATCGCTAATTTTAAGGCTCGCCGAAACCGCTCAGAAATCTTCGTAAAAACGAAAGTTTCATCTCTCCGCTAATTTTGTACCTGAAAAGGCCAATGTTGCCACTTTTCAGGAGCGAGCTCTAATTTTGATGAAATCCTTCGACAAGACCTCAATTGTGAAATCACCTGAGCGAATGTATCACGAGGCTAAAGAACTTCTCAAGGACGTTCTCCGACAAAGTGCCAGTTCCAGCAACTCCACCTCCATTAGCACTTCCGTGAGACTTTTGGACGTGAAGGACATCAACCTCAGGCCGGGAGAGTACGAGACTGTTCTTCAGCTCAAATTGAATCACAAGAGCCCCGGAGGTAAGAGTATGGGGAAATTTTCAGTCATAACTAGTGCATACCAGTAGTTCCATATCCGCGGTAACATCTGATCGCGAGTTCGATCTTCCCGGAAAATGGCAAAAAGTCCATGTCCGCGGATAATGTGGTGTAAAATCCGACCCCAGTTTCTGCTCATATCCGTGAAACTCCTGAGTCTAAAAAATCTGCGATGAAAATAACGAAAACACGTTTATGCCTTCAGGGCGTGTCATTTTGTTTAAAAGTACAAATGAGCAGACGAGAAATGATACCCACATTTCATACCAAAAAGACCATGTTGCGAACTTTCAGGAAAACTCATTGTAATCGAGCTGGCCGGAACAAACGCTCGTGAAGTGTGCGCCAACGCGCTAGCAGCGTCAGGATTGTACCAGTACATGCCTAATTTCAGTAGCAAATGCAAGGAAACTTCGCAACCCATGGTCGAGGTGGTAAGCGGGGATAAAACGGATTTATACAAAACTCAGCTCTACCGTCTATCCGAAATCCAGAACAGCGTGTAATATTTGCAACGGTGAATGCAACAAAAACGCTCTAGCACAACTGGAGCGGGATTCATTCTGAATTCGTTTTTTTGTTAATATAACTGTTCGGATTTGTACTTATATCATTTTAAAATGTATCATTATTATTAAGGAAAATATGGTTAATTTATGGAATGAACTTATTGAATAAAGTGGTACCAATAGTGTTGAACAATCAGGATATCAATTATAATCCGCAAAGTCAAAGGTGCTGCCGCTGAATAAAAATTCTCTAAAGGTAACACAGAATATCGTCTGAATTTCACATATTTCATTTCTCAATTTCAAATGCATTCATTTAATAAACATTTATGGAATAAACAGCAATTTTACCATTCAATGCGCAATGTCAAAGTAGAGAATATTCAAATAAAATTGAGGCAAAGTTACAAAAAGGACTTAATTTGACGGATTATAATCACTATCTTGTTGGCAACTTTGACCAATGAAAACACTTTCAATATTATAACACTGAATCCAAAATATTTCTCATTTTTAATGAATTTGTCCAGTTTCGAATGAATAAGTGACCGTTAGATTTAGAATTCTCCTTAAAGTTGGTCAAATTTGCTCAAAGTTTGTCATTTCAGAACTGCCCGCATACATAACACATAAAATCTTACAATAACCGAAAATCATCATTAATACTAACATAGAAAACGTGCCCTGAACATTGCCTAAAGGGTATTTGCTTTATTGAGAAACAACAATCAAGACTGAAAATTTTTCAACTTTAAAATGTCTTTCATTTGTCTTCGTCGATTTTTTGAGGCTCCTCTTCCTCATCATCTTCTTCAGCTGCGCGCAGGTCGGCCAAGGCCTCTTCTCTGGCTTTGCGTAAGGCGGCGCCTTCGTCATAGTGGGTCTTGCGTTTCTTCTCGAAGTCTCGTTTGTGGGCTGAAATTTCAAACATTAACTCTACTAATGCAATCTAATGAAAACTGACATTTTGATATATGAAACTCGCTGGGATACATTTAAGGATTTCTGAATCAGTCTTTCATCAAAAATTAGATAATTTCTACAACTATTCTTCGAATGATACGATTATTATTATAGAAGGTACATAAACATTGCTGAGAGCATCATGAAGCCTCCTAGAAGGTTCCAGAAAGTTGTCTCACATATGTGTTAGTACTATTCGAAAAAAATCCTAGGAATTGTATCTCATTTTTGGCTAAATTCAGAAATATTTCAGTATAACGCAGAACTTCTAATTAACTAGGCTAATTCTAATTTCTACTCACAAATCAAATATATTCACTTACCCACTTGCTCTGGCGTAAGCTCTGACTCGTCTTCCTCTTCGTCCGGCCCAGATCCCGGCTCGTATGTGTAGCTTCTTTGACTAGAGGTAGCCTGCTGCAATCCCCTGCTTAACTCGTCGGCATCCACCGGCCCCACAAGTGACACCCTGCGCGGGCGATTTGACAGTTCCTCGCCTTCGCTATCGCTGAGTCCCTGGTGATAAGGCGTCTTCGGCTCGTCAATCTGAAAAGAAATTTTTAGAAGCTTCTTCGGTAATTTTTTCATAATTAATGGAACCATTTACCCGTATAGAATAACAAATCGCTCCCATAATATCTCCGTTAATTATTAATCTCTAATTAAATTAAGGTGAAAGAAAAATGTATTAGGGATTTTCGCGGTACTTGGACTTTCAGTGAACTCAAACGAGCGTGCAAAATGAGTGTCACGCGACTTAATGCATCGGTGAACGGCAAATTAAGCAAGTTTTGAGAGCTCATTAGTGGAAATCTATTTATGAAAGGAGACTAATGCTATCTATTTTTGGCGTCAAGCGTTAAGGAATGTCTCACCTAAGAATATCTAAAAACACTATCTTAAAAGGCTTTTCTAAATTTAAAACGAGGTGGGAAATTATAATTAAAATTTGTTAGCTGAATCAAATTTACTTAAGGAATTTGTAGTGTCTTATAAAATAACTTAACTTCTTAATCTCACATGGAGATAAGGTCACATTGAAACATAAAATTCTTAGAAAATTGACGTTAGAAAAAAGACATTTGATAAATGTTACAGAATGAGAACAGTTAGAATGGGAATCTATACGAGAATATTCCTATGTCACAAATTCAAGTTCAAGAAAGTTATTCAATACCTTACCTTCATATGACCGTAGTCCTTGTCTACCGGATGATGAGTAGCCAAAATGTTCATCTCGTCAAAGTGTGCCTGTCCTTTGCTGTCGTCGCTGTTCTCGCGCAATCCCTGATGATGCTGTGCGAAATCGTCGAAAGAGGTCTGCTTCGCTTTGAGAATCGATTTTTTTGGCTTCATTTTGAGGAACTCGGCAGGATCCGCGCGAGTGTGATAATTGTTGTCGTTTGAACCACCGACGCCATCCATAGCGGAGCTTTCACTGTCCATTGGCAAGTGCAGAAATATAACAACGGCTTTGGTCTGAAATTGAGAATAAGATAATATTAGTTAGTTATAGACAACATGCATTGACGGCGCGGAATAAGAAATGATCCAGAAGATTCTGGATAGAAATAACAGAATTGCAACACGAAGTGATAAAATTTGGAATATAGCGTTCATATTATGGGTTAATTATGAGTCGAAAAAGTTTGTTTTGTCATTTCCAGAAAATGGAACAAATTTCTTAAGTCCTAAGCACACAGGATAAATCAAATAGTATTCGGTCTTGAATATAAAACCAGGCTATAATACTTAGGCAAAATCACATAAAATCTTTCAAAACGCGAAATTTTCAGGATTTACCTACCCTATTCACATAAAATCTTTCAAATTAGAGTTATGATAACATTTCAGGATCCTTTTGGATGCTGATAGCCATAAAACTATTTAAATAAAAACTATACGAATTTTTCCAGTACTAAATGCGTTTTCTCAGAGCCAAAATGTTTACTAACAAATGTTCATATAAATAAAATGTAACATACTATTTTTCAGAAGTATATTTTCCTAGAACTCCGATTTCAAAGTAAATAACGTGATCAAATTTGTGCCAGGCCTTGCGAAGTGAAAGTAAACACGCGTATGGGAAAAGTAGTCAACAAATTTTGGAGCTTCATCGGGGGCTCGGCAAAGGGCTCATATTTGCTGGTGCGGAAAAGGAGAGTCATGGGATATTTTGGCGTGAATTTGAATTGTAATTTGTATTATAAATGTAAGAGAGATTTGGAGGCAGCAATTTGTATTGAAATGAAAGAATATGTTTTAAAGTGAAACGAATAACAAATTTTTTACTATAAATATGCAGGAAATAATAAAGTAAAAATAGGGATGCGCTATCATCAATAGTCGGGAGAAATTTGCTTGAAGCAAAGAAAGATGTGGAAAGCGCTTTTGAATCCCCAGTGAAAATTTGGCGTGAATGAAACGATATACAGACACTAAATTTTGGGCCCGTCTTTTTTCAGCGCTGATCGAATACGCTTTCTCTCAAATAATTTGACTTTGATTAGGAAATCAGATTATGTTTTCCTGCGCTGCTGTTCTTTTTGCTGCAAATATTAACTCAATTTTTTGGTGCTAATAAATTTGCTCGAAAAAAGAAAATTATAAGTAACGAAAAAATTAGTCTACCAAGAGATTCGGTATTCTGATAAGGGAGCTAGATCATTTTGGATTTGTTTAATTTTCTTCATAAATAACCGTGTTCCAGAGCAAGCTTAGCCTAAAGATTGCTTTATTTATGCATAGAATAGCAAGCAAGTTCAGGCTTAGGATTGAGAACATAACAAGCGAAGGATTTTATACCGCTTCAAATGAGTTTTTTTTTTTCTGTAAAAGAATTAGACAGAAGGGACAACAGTCCAGCATGCTCAAAGATTTCATGTGACACAAAAATACTGTGAATTAATTTTGCACCCGATTTATTTGCACCCAACATATGTGGGCAGGAATGTCAAGAATGCCCACTCGTGATGGGAGAGTCAACCAAAAAGTACACAGTTACTTTCCAGACCAATTACAAAAAGACTATAAATCACCAAAAACGGTTTGATGATTTATTTTCGCTCACTGTGTGCTGACAAATGAACAACGAGCAGACAAAATGAGAAACTATCACTGTGAATGGTGATAAATAGCTTTGATTTCGCCTATTTAGCATTAGAAGGTCTGATGTAAATCTCAAAATAATAATGTAATCGATCAAAAATCAATCGGGGATTGGTTCGTGTTTTGATGTGCATGATAAAAATGGAAGTACCATCTATTTTTTGTTGCAATAACTGACGATAGAATGAGGAAAAAGTGAGGAAAATTGCGCAAAAACATCCGAAACGGCAATTACAAAAAAAAAGTATGGAGAAAGAAACTCTTAAGACCAAAAACCGCAGTTGTTGTCAACTTTTCAATTTTTTGACAGCTTTAAAGTTACAAAACTTTGCCAAAAATAAGCAAGTCTTAAAAATCCCTAAAAATTTGGAAAAATATTTAGGAATGCAAAAAGTGAAAGTTTAGCGAAAATATTTCTTTTAGATTTCTTTTACGCAACTTTCAGCTAGCCTTTCCCTTTTAGCCTGCTCCCATCCTGAATTCCTGTAATGTGTGCCTCTGCAGTGGATCCAAGTATGCAGCATTCAGAAATTGGGAATTTATCTAACTAAGATCGGGGCTATTCGTCATTAAGAGAAGGGAAGAAGCAAATGCAGCGAAATGTAACAAATCGTTACAATCCAGACAGAATTTGTCTTTGAAAACCAGTTAAGCAAACATTTGAGTGTACAGGAACAAATAAAATGCAATTAAGCCTTGGCCAAGAAAACAGACTCGTATGAACATTCCTAAATGAGTCATCCTGACAAAATGGCAAAAATGCAGGAAAATAGAAAGGCAATAAAAGGACATATAAAGCAAGAAGAATCCAGAAAAATTCCAAATGCGGGTTAAAAGAAAAACAAGCATTCCTAGAGGTTCCTGTCAACTCCTTACAAATTGGTGACTGTCCCCGGATCAACCCCTGTCTACGGGCCAGGATACTCACATCATACTTTTGTGTGCTCGTTTCGCTCAGGAACAATAAAATGAAAACTTGAACTTTATGCCTATACGTTTTTTGTACCAATATGGTCTGGAAATTCAAGGAATCGGAAGTATTAACAAGACAAAAGAGAATGCGCGCATATGTGTCACATTTCAACTGGACTCACATATCAGGTGGCCACCAACGGAATGTGAACTCCTGTACTTTCTGCCTATTATGCGTCTATCCTCACTTTCTCTCTCTCCAATGTTCTCCTGAATATGCCAGGAATCAAACAGGAGTTAATCTCTTTCGGTAAGTCGTATAGTTTTTCTTTCTCTTTCAATCTAGTCACAATCCTAGATATCCTAGGACAGAAACAAGGTATATGCGAAACTGTTCTTATGACGAAAATTTGTACTTTCCTTTCTCTACTAACCATATAGAATTCATCCAGAAATCATGTGAGCTCAAAACGCTGGGCTCAAATCAAAATGGACTCAGAGCGGTGATAACGCTAAAAAACATAACCTTGCAGGTGCTTAAAATGCAAACATTTTGAATATAGGATTTTCTGGATGAAAATCCTATATGTATGGATGTAAACGCACTATTTCTACCGTTTCCCCTTTTCAAGATTCTTTCTAGTCATCGAATCTAATTCTTTGAGTATCAAATTTATCTGGCCTCCCAGAGCTCAATGAATAATGCAATTAAGTCGCTATTTGGACAGTTTGCTACCTGAGGACCATAGCAACATTTATCTATGTTCCTCTTAGTAACCATAACTCCGCATATGTTTCTTGGGACCTTAAAGAAACTGCATTCCTAACACATTCCTTGAAATCCACAGCAAAACATTGGAATTTCCTAACATTTTAATGGATCATAAGCGAACCGGTCATTGATCAAAAATATACACGCGATTTCCATAAAAAGAGCGAATGTTCTCGGAAAATATGCAAATTAGATTTTCGCTGACAAACCATTCAAAACATGAATGCATATAACAACAAAAATATAACGTGCTCGTGAGGTTAGATACTCATTTCGTGAGTCTCACATTTGTCAGGTGAAAGAAACAAAGTCCACTTTGTTTACCGGAAAACCGAATTCTTTCTGGAAAAATCCAATGGAATTTGTGTACAGGCTTAATTATAGTACAAAAGTTTGGAAACAGATTTCCTCTAATTATGAATAACAGATTTTTTCGGATTTCTGTGGAATCTCAGAATATTCTCAGGATTATTATTTTTTTAATAGCTAATTTCCTCTCTCATCAAAACAAAAGAGATAAAGAATCTCATTGAAAAGATAGAAAAAAGCACAAACAAGGAAGTATAGAATTTTTGGTAAGCAAATATACGTAAATATTATTGTGATGTAACAGAAGTGGGTTATTTTTGTAACAGAATGGAGTCTTCTTTGGAACTGAATTCGGACGATTATTTTGGGAACCGATTAAAGTTTAGGGGCTGCGTAATGGGGCAAAATCTATAATTACCTCTATAATACAACCAAATCTGTCACACCAAAACTCAGTCAAAAGCCTCGGTTATTTTACTAGATAATGAGAGAATAACGAAAACGTTTTGAGAAAATATCCTGAGGGTTTGTTTATTTGGCAGTTTCGGAATTTAGTATGTGGGAGGATTAACTGAAATAGATATCAATAAATAAGGAGCCATAATAGTGGGGTCGAGTCATCGAAGTTCCTGAAAGACATCGGATATGGTTCATTTTAAAATTAAAATTCGGGCCAAAATTTATTTGAAAGCGTATCTAAATCTCGACTTTTATTCCAAATAAATTTCGGAATTTAAATTAAGCCATTTTCTCATTCAAATTTTTTATAACTTGAAAGTAGAAGTAAATTGAGAATGTTTTATTGTGCTTATTTCTATCTTTTTGCATTTTGCTGCCAGACTAATTAATTACCACCCGTCATCGCTAAACGGCGTCGGTTAATGAGAACGCCCATTGGAAACTATACATTTTTCCATGCAAAAATTAATAATGTAAAGGATTGCGAGCTAAATTCCCACGAACAAAATCTAAATTTATGTCAAATTCCATCTAAAAACAGACAGCACTACAAATTTCCGAACGGTGCTATTTTGAGTAAAAAACAAGAAAAACTACCACTTTCTTCCAAAAACGTATCACAGTGAGAGGACAATCAAAAATAATGTTCCAAACATATAAATATTCCTAAAAACATTGAAAAGAAAACATTTCGGGAGCAAAATTTCGAAATAAAAATAGATAAAATAAACATCAGAGTGAACATAGGGCCTAAACACGTCACACCTTTTATATTTATAGAGAGTGACACACGGCTTGCACACTCTAAGCCTAAGTCCTCTTAATCCAATCACATAAAGCAGACAGAGAAGCCCAGAAAATATTTCGATATTTCTTCGGAGAACTGAAATTTAATTAAGTTTGCAAGCCAAGAAAAATGTTCCTTGTTTTGGTGATGCAAAAATTCGAGAACGCAGGTGAAATCAAAAGGGAAATGGAAAAAAATGACGTGAATAAGTTGGAAAGAAAAAGTTATTACAATTATTATATTGTCATCCAGGAACGCAACTTTTGCTGTCAAACAGGAATCATTACCTTTGCCAGAGGAATAGGAAACTGTGCTAGAAAAATCTCTATCGCGTTATTGGGGTGGGGGGGGGGGTTATTTGGACTTCCCAGACTCGATCCGTGTTGAATAGACGTCCAAATTATCCAAGCACCTGGGATATAGAAAAATTATTCAAGCTATTGTCAGATTAGAATTCGTATGTAGGTTAGAATTTCAAATTAGTGGCATTCGCCGTAAAACGACGAGAAAGTACATATTTTGCTTAGATAGAGTACAAAATTTTGTAGGCTTCCGGCACATGACACTACTTTGTAGTACAAAGTTTGTAGAGTTATTGCAAGTTATAACGAGAAAACAATATGATGTTGTACAAATTATCACGTGTTCCATTAATGATCTTAGGAAAAGACACGCACAGTCATACAATTGTAGTCTGCTCTTTATTTGCTGTACTATTATTCAGAAAAGTTAAGTAGAAACATTTCTGGAATGAAGACAAGTTATTCAAAAGAATTAAGAAGACAGGTGGAATGGGCATAAGACGCATAATAAAGGGAATGTGTAGGAAAAGAGTACAAAGGAATGGAAAATAAAAAGTGCTCCAGAAAATGTGCTTTAGAATCCAAACTAACCTCGAAAATCAATTTCCAAGGACAAAGTACAAAACTCAAAAATGAGTTTCTATTTTGAGAAACCACAAAAGAAAATGCGTGTGCAATTAAAAGCAAGTTGAAAGAAAGATTAAAATATATTTCAAAAAGGATATTTATATCATTGCCACAATTCGTAACAGAGTCTGTACTCATCTGTTACAATATTTATTTTCAGGCAACTTTGGCTAAACCATGCTTATTCTCAGGCCCAAGCCAAAAGTCCAAACGCTGCCTGGAAAATCCGGCCTCGTACTGATTTCGGACTTAGTTCCTGCTCAGGAATAAATGGCTATCGCTCCGGGGCAGATTAGCTGACCTACCGGACTGGGTAGTGCGTTTGGGCAAACAAACTATTCTACCTGAAAATCTGTGTTCCTTGTATAAGCATGAGTACCAAATTGGTACACGAGTACCGGTCTGGTGCGTTTTATATTAAAAAGCCCGTTTTATAGTAAAAAGCACTTGCCTACTTCTCAAGCTCAGGCGCCGCTTAATAGCTTATTTTAAAACCCCGGCTCAGAGTTTTTAAAATAAGCTATTACGCAGATCTTGATTTATTTTGAAGGTTAGATACGTGTTAACACAAAAAGTACCAGTCTGGTACTTTAGCACTCTTTCAATATTTTGAAAACACTGATAGTTGACATTTATGTGAATGAGATTCACAGTATAAAAACAATAATTCGCAGTACTGAACTGGGATTCAATTGTGCAAAAATTGGTTAAAGCTAGGAAATTTTTATGGACCAAAATTTTGAAAAATTTTATAGGTTTGTTCTTTTTGAAAAGGGAAATATGAAAATGGAAAATGTTTGGAAAATACTGTCCTTGCAAAAGAGCTCCTTTTCGTTTCCATTTCCCTATTATTGCCCTTTCAGCCACTCATTTTGCCTGAAGAAAGATTAATGGTTTGGCGTTTCCTGTTTATGCAGGCGTATACCTGGAAGGCAAGTGAACTAAAAGCATCAACATCTACGTAAAGAGGATGAAAATAGGAGAAAGACGAAAATAAGTGTATGTGAGATAAATATGGAAATAATTATGGACGCATGACGGCAAACTTTTAAAACAGTTGTTTTTGACTAACTGAAATTTTGAAAAAAATCGATGATTGATAAAAAAATTGGAAACATGCGACTGTCATTTCAAAAGAGTATCAATTTCGCGGCTGTTAAAATATTTTGAAACATATTTTTCAGTCAAGGTCAGAAATCATATAGGAAAAATATACCGGTGAAAACAAAGAAATGAAAGTGAAAAGAAAATTGCAAAAATTGATTGAAAAATATCAACGTGCAAAATTTGATCAAAATGTGAGCTTCTTAAATAAAGTATTCTCCCTGCCTAGGCCAATCCGAGGCCGCATGGGTAAAAATTATGAATCCTAACCGCAAAGGACATGTAAGCTGATGCTCTAGGTAAGGCAAATACATTTATAGTAGTAGAATATTATACATAGAATAATTTTGTTTGAAAATTTTGAGTGAATAAATTTTGGGTCAAATGTTTTCACTCGGCACAGAAATGCCTGCTGTATTTTCATAAAAGATATAACATTACCTAACCTTTCAGAACGGAACAATTAACATTCTTTATAAAAATGTTGCCATATCAGGTTAAAAAATCACACAGCATTAACGAATGGAAAATGAACAGAATGTTTAAAATATACAAATCAGTTCTCCGAAATGCTAGCCTAAGAAAACATCAAAATGGTGCCAACATCGGAATGAGCACTTGAAAACCCTAAAGTGCTTCAATACAAATATAAAATGTTTTGCACTAGAGAGATTGATTCAATTTTCTAGTCACATTTTTTCGAAGACTTCGGAGTTCAAAGAAATTTTCTCGCCGAGAGCTGGTCTGATTGGACGACCAGCAAAGTCCTCAACCCGCGACTCTAAAATGAGCAAAGCCGAGACTCTCGGACAGAGAGGACACAAAGACCCAAGAATAGCGGGGACCGGACTGAAGGGCTCTAGGACTCCTCGGGAAAATCAATGGAGGGTCTGTCGCAGCGGCTGCGCTCAAGGGGGATAGTCCTCTCAGAGGACCTTCTCATAGGCCATTGGAAACGGGTAGTCGGAATAGGAAGAAAAATGGAAGTGACAGCGAAAAAAGTCCAAAGGCTGCCAACGGGTTTGGTTTTGCGTATGAATTAAGAAACGAGTGGAAAAATGCTAAACAAACGCCCGAGTTTTGAACATTTTTTGCAAAATGCAGTCGAATGCAGAGTGCAATATTTACATTTGTTGGACAAAAAATTTGCGCTGTTTTCAGGAAAACTGCGATTTCGTAAACAGGACTCCTTTATACTTGAGTTGATAAGAACAGAAAGTTTAAATTTTCCAATCATAGTTTTACAACAAATATTGAATGTGAATCTTTAAGGTCAACAGCTGTGTCATTGTATGCAATCTTGTCTTCCTTTCTAGCATCTCCGATGCGTATTTCCACACCTTTCGATAGCTCCAGGGTATTCCAAACCCACTTTCCGGTGGGTTTCGCACTTGGCCACACTATCGGATTTTCTCTCACTTCAAATATTTTTTCTACAGTCTTTCCGTCAGATTTGTAGACTCTTTGTTTTTCGTCGAACACGTACACAACTTTACCTGTTGTGATGTCTACTGATTGAATTTGCTCTCCTATGTTGTGGATAAATGCATATGAGTAACTGCATTGTATACCAGGTGGCGGTTCCGCGCCACTGTAAACCGTATTTCGGTATGTAGCGCTCCCTAATGTGCAAAGCTGGTCAGCTCTTGGAGGATAATCACATTTAACTTTAGTTGCGGATTGAACTCCATTTACGTTCAGCCGCATATCGACGACTAAACGATATATTTTATTTACAAGGTTAGTTTCAATTCAAGGTATCATTTATGATATCTTGAATTGAATTAAGAGATCATAATCGTTGATAATTTAACTTTACACAACAAAAAAACTTTTATAAAAATAATTTTAATTTCATTTTTTCTCAATTCGTCAAAATGCGATCAAATTTCATTTCGACTTGATCACAACTCGTTCAAAATTTTGCGAGTAAAAATTGGCTTTTAGCAAAAAGTTTTTGTAAAAATCTCTATACCAGATTTCTCTCTTTTCCGTAATTTCACTTTGTTCAAACTTGAATGCAAAAAAAAGTTACCTGTCGCATTGGTAGTGAAATGGCAACTGAACATTAGCAGCACGAAAAATGTAAATACGCACAGACTTAGCATAGCTAGAAGTTCTTGAGAAAATGAATGTGTGCTCACAGAATTACAGCGAAATGAAAAGTGAAATTGAGGAATAGTTCTGGCCAGGTATTATATATTGTTAATGGGAATAAAACCGGGGGCGTTACATATTAAGTGTCTGACTTATGTGACAAGAAAACTTTTTCATCTATTTTACACAGCAATTCTACTCTCTCATTACAAGAAAATGAAAAGGCTGACAAGGACAGCGGTGCAGCGGAGAAAGCAGTTGATTCGTACGGACAATAAATATTTATTTTTCAGGAGAGAAATTTAGGATGTGGACACCAGATTCAATATTTAAGAAATTATTCGATTTGAAGCAATCAATGGAAAATCTTGCCACCTAACTGTAATGGTGCTCCAGGTACCTACCACAGTTATCTCTAATTCTACGCATGCTTTAGCTATATAATTCAATGCACCAGCCTCTTACTATTTGATCAATAAAGTGAAAATTAGATATGCATCTTGTGACTCGTGATGCGCTCTGTGGATCCCCGTATAAGTCGACTCTTGATACAGCTCATCGATACACCACAGTCGCAAAAACGAGAATTTTTTCTTTTAGACATATTGCGTTTCTCTGAAAATTTATGTCAAACATTTATTTTATCATTTATGTCAAACATTTATTTTATCAAAGTCAAACATTTATCTTAGAAAGCAATATACACTAGCTCAAACACGAAGTGATAAAGTACAGTTTGAATTCGAACCAAATAGCTGGCGTATTAATTTTTAGAGAGGCGAACTTTTACAGAGTATATAACAAGGCGCGAATTTAAACTTAAATTTTCACTTCGTTTTTGTGTTAGTTTATTTCTAAACAAAGTCTAGTTCTAAACATCGTGTTTAAAAACAAATATTTTGTAAAAAATCTGGTTACTCATTTGGCTTTGGCGTTCTTCAGATCAATTTTAATTCTCATGCAATCATCGAGATATGGAAACCTGTAGGGCATCGCATAGAAAACCGCACTCGAGCCTAAAACGTGAAATTTAGGAAAATTCAGGTTCTCACCAAAATTCCTTCTTTAATCTCATCAAATGCCCATTGTATCTCTAGTTTTTCCTTCAGGAATTTTTGGCCAGATACTTCTCTGAATGTACAATTTTTGCAGTACTTTACAAACAGCAGCCTCCGAAAATATGTTAAATAAAACAATTTTTATCCCCTAGTTTCTTTTTCGATTTTTTAAACATTTTTCCAAACATGTTGAACTGATTTTTTACATAGTAAACCAGGCACTTTAGAATTTTTCTGACACGAACATACCGTGCCCTTTTTTAGAAATAGCAAAACGACGTTTCCGAAATTAATATTTGTATTTTTTGTAGCAAAAGATTCTATGGAACTCCCAAAATCCCGAATTTAGGGTATTTTCTGAACGTCGTCTTGCTATTTCTTAAAACACTGGTACGATGTGTTTGGGAAAAAATTCTTAACGGGTCTAGTTTATTATGTAAAAATATTATCTAAAAAATCAGTTCAACATGTTTGGAAAAATGTTTCAAAAATCGAAAAAGAAATAGGGACAGAACATTGGGACACCCTTTACTAAACTATGATTAGAGAGGGAATTTTTCCTTGTGCTTGAATTTTCCTAAACTTCTCGTTTCAAAGCTTTTTTGGAAATTGTCATATCTAACTGGTTCTTTCTCCGTTTTCAAAGGAATATGGAAGAATTTATCTGGTAGAATGAAGTGAATCTTCAAGAAGAATTTTCCTTATGACTTACTGAATTTAAATGAAATTTCTAATCATGCGATCAAAGAAGGCGACAATTTCCTTAAGATATAGGTTGGGGTATATCTAGAAGGTTCAAGAAGTTTTTGGTACCAGAGGTAGCCCTGAGTCTTGGCCACCTTCCAATACCAAACACCTTGGAAACTTCTAAAATTTTTTCGTTTTAGAAATAAACACCGTCGCAACAAGCGAGGAAGCTCTTATTACAATCTCATTACAAAAATTTCTATAGGGTTCAGCTCCTTCTTTTATAATAAAACATTAGAACGTGGATTTATAAAAAACGAAATCACAATGTATGTGAGCGCATAATTTTTTGAGGTATTTTTGTTTTGTTCTCGCATCAAATGTCTTTATTGACTCCAACCATAGCTTTCAATTTTGTTCGCTTGCCGCCTCCACAATTGAAACTGTTTGTGTACAAAAAGTGCGAGCAGAATTATGCCTTGAGACCCATTTACTACTAAAAATTCGAATATCAATCACAAATCAAGGCACATTCTCACAAAATACGTACCTGTGAAAAGGTAATGCCAAGTAGTCACTTCCGGAGCGAATAGTGTCAAGTACATGAACAACTGAAAAACTGATACATTTTTGGATAGTAGGACACAGGCCAATAATAACTAGAAAGTATTTCCCAAAAATATTCTTACCCATGGCATTCCAAGGGTAAATTGAAGCAAAAATATGGCGATGAGTTTCTCTTTCGTTTGCCGTCTCGTGCCTTTGGCAATCACCTTTGATCTAAAACAATTATTGGAATAATTAGATACCGAAATCTAACCACAAACCCAGTTCGGAGAATTCTTTGAAGGCCGAACATATTGGGGAATAACCGTAGAGAAATGATAGTTATAGAGACAAGTCCATTGATTATGAGCAAGGTTATTGGCAGCCATACCTATGGATCCAAGAGATAAGGTCAAAGATGAGTAAGGATCAAACAAAGCAATTTACCGCAAACCAGACATAAATGGGCCGAATCCAACAGCTGAAAAACCAAATACATTCATTTTTAGGAAAGGATAAAACTTGCTCGGAAAATCTCAAATTCAAAGCTCAATTATAAAAATGCCTATTTAGAACTACAGTCTAACCTCGCTTATCCCAATCGAATTTTCAGTCAAATTTTTCGGGAACTGAAATTCAGATAACCAAATTTCGGATAAACTAGGAAAATTTATATGGAAAAAATTGGTTCCATGCAAAGTCGTTCTGATAGAAGAACATATTTCTAGTCAAAAATTAACATAAATGGTGCAAAATATATGCAGCGGTTTGATTTGGAAATTCATTCACGGATTAGAAACATCCAAGGTAAGTTGGCCAAACTCACAATTCATCGTCTCTGTAGAAAAAGTCCTGGATGAATACAGCGAGCGTGCAACAGATCAAAGTTGGTGCCGCTAAATTTTCAAAAACGGTTATTGAATGATAACAAACATTTGTTACCAAAAGAAGTGATATAAGCGGTCAGCGGATTGGTCATAAAAATCGCCGCTCTCTCCAAAGTTACAGTCCACACGAAAACTTTCAAGATACGTAATGCTTGGAATACTGACAGGAATATGCATCTGAAAATACCCACTTGTCTACCAAGGGATAAATCAGAGGCTATTGGCCCGGGCTTTTAGACGAAAGGCATACTTATTAGGTTTGGGCGTCGGCAAAGATTAAGAGTTAAAGATTGGGTGTAACTTGCCTCAATAGTGTACAGACACGGATTTTCCAAAATTTCGGATTTTTGAAAATGACCGATATTTTTTACACATGAGAGAGATATAATTTTCTGTTTTCGCAGACTTATGTACCCTTAGCGGAAATTACCGTTATAAACAGTTTCTTTAAGGAAGTCCTTTTCAAATTCCAAAGTCTTTCCAAATTATTGACCAAAAATGCCCGATTTCTTGTCAAAATTTGGTATTTTTGGGTTTAAATTTTGAGATACGTATTTCTTTCTGAAATAAACGGCCTGAAAAAAGTATATCCTACTTTTTTGTTTAGTTTCCATTGCGCTTAACAGAAAATGAATATCGTTTCCAAGAATGAGTTTCCTGTATTTTTGAGATTTATACTCAAATTTTGCTAAAATAAGGTATCATTTCAAATTTGGCAGGTGATGCGAAACAGCTGATTACGGAATCGGAACTTAGATAAAATGCTGATATAAGACTGTCACTATCTAAATATATCGTGTTCACGACGCGAGAAATATTTGAATAGCTGTTACACTATTGAGGCATGTTATACCATACCTTTAAACGCCAGAACAATACCCCGAACATATCCCTTCGTGGACGATTGGGAAGGGACCGAAATTTTGCGCAAATTTGAAAAACTTGACATCGCTACTATAGCACCTACATTGAACGCTTTGAAATTGAAAAGCTTACGTGAGCAGAAGCCAATATGTAACTCCAGCAGCAATTTTACAGCCGAGATCGCTGCCCAAATGGCCTTGGTCTGAGAAAGCCGAGAAACAGAAATAAAACAAGCTCAATATTAAATTGTAGAGGAATTGTGATGGATCGATGTCGGATTTCAGCAAAGTGAAAGCCTTGCCCTTTTCCAACATTGTTTCATGAAGCAAGGGCACTCTGAAAAAAGTTAGTAGGCTTATAATTGAGGACTTTCATTTTAGATGCTAGTTTGCACAATTAAAATATTTTAGTCACCTATTAAGCACAAAAACCACATGTAGCACAATCAAAGCCACCATGGATCCAAAATTAAGCACTTGTCCGATAATAACCAAAGTCGTATCACAAAGACTTGGATCTGCCTCCATTCCATCCTAAAATAGGTCATATGTTGCAATAAAAAATCGTTCTCATTTTGGATGTTCATAGAAAAATAACGTAGTTTTTATTTTTTATCCCTAAATTTTGACTTTCCCACACCGATTCACTAAATTTTCAATATTGCAAAATGCCAGCAAATGATACAAACATTATAGAACACAAAATTATAAAGAAGGGTGCGGAGTAATCTGGGCATGGCGTTCAAATGGACTACGGTTTGGCATTATGATGTTATGATATTTGTTTACGTTCCTGTTATGTCTATGACATTGCCAAACATGACGGCGACATAATAATGCCAAACTAGCGCCAATTTGAATTCTATTTCTAGCATACCACTAATAGTGTAAAGTCCGTGAGGTGATTGCATTCGGCCAAAAAGTGCTCGCCGATCTCTTTTACACTGCAGGTGTTCGTTCTGGCCCATTGACCGTTTTGCCACCAAGCTATCTGAAAATTGTACCTTTGAACCCCATACAAATGTTTGGTCCAAAATTGTACTTGCCTTATAAGATCCGTGTAGAGGAAGAATCTGCTAAAATTTCATGATTTGTTAATAGAAACAGGCCGAGATACTTTTCTGGATTATAAATGGTGAATTTTTCATGTAAATTTAACCTTTGTATATTGAATTTTGGCCATGACTGGTTGTTGGCCTCCAGCACCCGGACTTGTGTCTTCATCCTCAATTGTGGCCATAACCACACTGTTATCTGCGCCAAAGTAGCCGGGGACACATCTTTCATGTCTGCTTGACACACTTGTCCACGATTCTGACGAACCTGAATAAGGTAGATATAATAATCATTGTGGAATACCCACCAAGGAATACATCAGGGGTATTGGTCCGGGCTTCTTGCATGAGGGCACATTGGTTAGGTTAAGTTTAGGCCAAGACTCAAGTGTAGTCTTCAGCGGCAGGACAATACCCCCGAATGTATCCCTTTGTGAACAAGTGGGGGAGGCCTATGCTCATTCGCGATTGAACGTGATACAAAACTGATCTACTCAACATTTTGAAAAAAATTAGGAAATTGAGGTTATTTACGTTATAGTAGCGCTCAATGGGCTATACTTTTCAGTTTTTGCGATGTCTGATTATATCATTTTTCCAACCATATCCGATATTCGCTCCAGGACGATATTTTTGTTATTTCGAGGTGACAACAAAAAGTCTATAAGTAGAGCTCATTCAGAACTATTCTAATGCAAATCTCTAGCATATTTTAGCAATTTTTTATAAAATTTCTTTTGGATCGATTTATGGATCAAACAATAACCCCGATTTTTCTTCTCTAGTAAATCATGCCGATAAAGTAGATAATACCTCCAAATTTTTCAGTTGACGGCCTCGTATTTGCATAAGGTTTCGAGGAATTTCCTACATAGAAATTTAGTGATCGATATATGATGAAATTTACTCGTTTTGCAATCTTTGGGCCACTTATTTGGTCATCGGACGAAGTGTCAATGTTGAGATGATTTTCCTGAACAAATTGAGTAATTTAAATTTTGGTGCCAAATTTTAATTTGTTGCATATTCAAATGGCGTTTTTATACCGGCAAATACTTACTTGGTGGATTTATTGATAAAACCGGGTCAAATCTTTTACTTATTTATAATAATTTATAATAAATAATTTATAATAAATAAAACATTTCTCTATTGACAGAATGCCAAAGAGGAAAATTTCAGAAACCCAGGCATTATATGACGACCATTATATCCGAAAAGAAAAGTGTTAAATCCGAAAAACAGTTGGGGCGTATGGTTAAAGATGGGCATAACTCGTTAAAAATAATGGAAATCATTTTTCTGAGCGCACTTTTCATACCTAACAATTAGAGCATGAGAGAATGATTGTTTTTTATGAATATTGTTAACAAAAGCTATCATCATCGTTTCACTCTCTAGGTCTATTACAATGTGGCTAGATTTTTATAACTAGGGGGCTGGGCTCCTCAGATAGACACCACTAGCTTAGTATGCTAGCTAGGGTTTGCTCTTTACACTTTTTAAAAGTTGGCATTTTTTATCGTAAAGTTTCACATTTTGGATTACCGGCTAAAATTTTCTGAAATACAGGTTTTGAACGGCGGAGTACCTCTTAATTGGCCGCTTTCTCAAAATTGTTACGGGTATCTTAGAGCGACACACTAGATAATCCCTTAAAATTGAAATAACCCATGGGGCTAGTTTTACCAATTTCGCAAGCGTTGGCGTTCATAAAACATCAAGTAAAACCTCCGAATTGACTGTTCGCCCATTAGTAATGTGTCAACTCATTACAAAACCCATCAACTGATCAAAGAAATTACCTTTTTGTGTGATTGATTTCCTGACTCTGATTTGGACTTTTGTTTGCAAATTCTTTGCATTGGCACTTCAATCGACGTTACAGCGACCTTTCCGCTACTCATGTCATTCATTAAGCCAAATTTATCACCAAAATCAGCCAAGCCGAAGGTTATATTGCGATTTTCGCAGTTTGGCGAAGCTTCTCGTATAATGCCCAACTTTGATCCTATAATAGTTAAACGATTATATTTACTACTTCACCGGTACGCGGATAATCGATTGCGACCGAACACCAGGACAATGCGCTATTTTCTGAATCAGATATATTTTGTTTTCAAGGTATGCTTTGAGAGAAATTCGTATTTTGCTTTATTTGTCCGAAAACTGAAGTGTTTGTAAAAATTAATAATCGCCCAACTGCCTGCTTCGGGAACAGATAAAAATATACCATTGAGATAACTGAGCGAAGTGTTGGTATTTGAAAGAAGTTTATCGACAGACATGACGATCCTAAACATCAGTTTTATGCGATTAATGTTACAATTTCTTTTGGCCATTTGATAGATTTTCTACTTAACAATATCGTTAAATTACAATATTTATTTGTACTATTAATTTCTTTAAGAAACAAGGTGGTGGTGTTTTTGATGCTGATCTAGAACACCACAATAATTTGTCAATTCGCATTTATCATATATCGTACTTCTTATTGAGTAAAAGCCCAATAACTGATCAAAAGGTAAGTCGCCGTTATCGATTTACTTTTCGAGAACTTTTTATACTGATAGATGCGCCTTATAGTCCATACCACTACTTACAGTCGATAAAAATGACAAAGGAAATTGGAAATGAAAAATCAACGTAAAATACGGTATGCAAAAAGCAGATACCTATCTGTTGAAAGCCGGCCTTCGTCATTACTCTCTATCATAGTCGAAACATTTTGGCCCAATAAGTGGTCCAGTACATCAAAAATTTTGGTGTACTCCTAAATTTGTCTAGTGGTTACTCAAAATCCTATTTTAGTTACCGGTGTATCCAGATTCTTTGCATCGCTGATTTTTGATAGCACCACAGATATATCGTACACCTGTGTGGAGGTCAAGTTTACAATTTGTTTGACACCATTGCTCAGATCAGAGATAGCCTGTGTGACATTTAGAGTGTCGTCAGTCGCATTGCAACTTAGTTGATTAAACACATCCCCATCGGAGCAGTCTCCTGAATGATAGAACATGTTATACGAGATAATGATAAGGACTGATAAGGATTAGGATAATGTTGTTCATTTCAAGTTTCCGTTTTTGGCACCTAAGCCATTTGTAAAATGGTAGTTATTAATCAAGGGTTACATTCGGGGGTATTGGCCCAGGATTATAGATTAAGAGCATACTTATTAGGCTTAGATTTACACCAAGAGTTAAGTTTGGATTAAGGAGACTATACCCCCGAATGCGTGCATTTACGGACAAGTGTGATGGATTCATTTGAGGTAACAAGAAAATGCAAAACACACATTTTCACGTTTGCTCCTATTTTAATTAGATCAAGAAAAAAGCTCTATACCTATTATGTCATCGCCTATTGCGCGACCGGACTATTCCAAAAATGACGATTTTAGGGGATTCTGACTGAGACCTTGTACCTCTTATAGGTTTTTGACCCCATTGGTTCTGAATTTGAGGCCAATTTTGACGTAGTACTGCTTGTGCACAAGCCAAAAAATCGTATTACAGAGATCCACGCAAAAACTAATCTGAATTCGGAATCAGCGTGGGGAAAACCTATAAAGGGTCAAAATCTGATTTGCAAATCGCCTAAAAACGGCATTTTATGCGTGGTCGAGCCTATCGAGTGATATTTTGGAGATCCCACAAAAATGCGAACATTTTCTGATAAAATTAGTCTACACTAGAGGATTAAGCAACATGCAATACTCAGGTGAAAAGTTTAAATCTTAACTGAACTCCGGTGGGGGCACTGTCACATTTCCTGTTCTTGGTGCTTGACTGGTCGGATCAGTTTTATTTTCGACTAAAAAGCTAGTGTCAGATACAGTAATTCCTCTAGTTTAAGTTTTTCCAAAACTTGTAGCATATATTTATATCAAAGTGTTTAAAACGCAGTTACCTTTCGGAGTCGTGAGAGGATATATTTCCTCAATTGGACAGCTGTTGAAATCCTCTCGTTCTCTGTCTGGACTATTGGCACAAATGCAAGTATGGACCGTTCCGGAGCCATAACTGAAGATATTATGATAACAGTACGGTGGACTCGAAGAAAAGTGCATCGTGGTGTTCCAGTTCACAAATGGCACGGCTATGGCGCTGGTGTAGTAACGGTTATTAGTTTCGTCAAGAAAAGTAATGTCCAAGGCGACTATTCCCGTGCCGTCGTTATTAAGTGAGAACGTATGAAGAACACTTTTATCTTAAAATTGTAACATTATTTATGAGTAATAAAATAGTAAAATACCCGTAAAGTTGCGATTTTGACGATAATAATTCCAATTTACGGCACTTTTTTCTGTTTTTCTTAGTTTTTTTCATTTTTGTTCTAGTTTATTTCTAGTGTTTGGCAAAATATAGCATTATTGTTCATTTTGTGGGGAATACCTGTAAAAAGTAAGTACATGTAAGAAACTTTGAAACAAGTAACAATTGTGCTTTAAAAATACGTAAAAATGGGGAAGAATGCTTAAAAATGCAAAAAACGAGAAGGAAGCTAGCGATTTTAAGTCAAAAACGCTATTTCTTCGTAATTTTGGCGTGTTTCTCGTGTGTAATTTTTATGAGTGGGTTGATAATTTGGAAATATTGATCGAAAGTCATGAGAAAAAATTAAAGTGTACTTGTTTCCGCTCCATGATCCTCTAATCTCCAGCCCGGACCATCATACAAGAGAGCCAATTTACAATCCACTGCGCAGTTAAAGTCATTAATTTCAATATTGGCTAGGAGTGATGTTGAATTCAACCAAATCCGAGAGTGGCCGTGAAACATAACTTTATTCTGAGAATCCATTCCATGTATGACTCCAATAAACTCGTCAAAATTGAGTTGACTAGAATCGGAGCCTTGAGCCGGGCGGAGATCATATCCTAAATGCGTTGCAGAGTAGAAAAATTAAGTTTTTAATTTTATTGATTTTGGACTAAAAGTCCTAATTTTGTATTTAATTTACTTGGACATATGCCCATTTTCGGGAAAAACAATACTTTCGACTCTATAGAGCCGCTGTTTTGACTCCGATAAAAGATAAGGTCGGACTTGTGGAGTCAGGGAAGCGCTATGAAAACATGATAAAAACTCTGAAAATAACTTGTGTAATAAATTCACATTGTTAGGGAACCCAAAACCTCATCCGGGATTTCTCTCCCCGCTTTTTCGATAGCGTTTTATTTTACTGTATATTTCAATAAAATGGATAATTGACTCACCTGAAAGAGGAACTGCTACAATCAGAAATAATATAACTTTATACAAGAAATTGAATTTGGTCGATTTATACAATAACATTCTAATAGAAAAATACTCGTCAATCGTCGAAAAAATAAGTCACTTCAAGATTGTGGATAGAATAGACATGTTAGATCAAAAGGTAATGTGTGCGTATTTGCGTGGGCGAAATATTTAAATTGCCCAACTCAGTCAAAGGAATTTGACGGAAAATGAAAACTGAAAATCGGCAAGGACTCACTCACCTTTTCCAATTAGAGAAGGCAGCAAGCAAAATATGATAAAGGAGTGATAAGGAAATTGAGCTAATAAGTAAAAGAGAGACATAGATAAGGGAATTTGAGGTGCGTGAAACACCGTTTCGCGGAAAATAATCGCTATAGATTTTGTTTAATATTTTAATCGTTAAAATGTTAAAATTATCTAACGATAACAGAATAAGTTCTAACGCTTAGAGAGGAATCCCAATTTGACAGCAGTTCGACTTTGGAGGTTCCCGAACCCCATCTGGAATTTTGGAGATAAAATATCGTCGTATGTCCTGATATCACTTTCCAACAATGCATATTTCTTCTAGAACGATGAATATAATTTTATTATTATTAATATAATTTCTTCTAGAAGGATGAATAAAAATGTATGGTGTTATTTGGTTGCCCATTTTGTCTGCTTTATTTGTATACAGTTCGAACCCCCTCAGAATTTTAGCTAATTTCAAAATATGTGGCTAAATTATTAAAAGGCTAAAAGTACAAAAAACACTATTTTTAGGCACTTTTACCCCTGAAAATGATCGCCCCCCAATAATGACCCCCTCGTCGGGTCCTTTGAGCGGCGTTATTCGGGGGTTCGACTGTATAACATTTATATAGCACCTCACAAAATATTTAAAGTGTGATGCCGAAAAACGTGTGGTACCCTTTCGACTCTTAGGGTCGACTCTAGGTCGAATCTGACCCCGGATCCGTCATTAGCGGGGTCGATTTACCCTTAGCAGCCAAAAAACTGGGCCTGATCCATGCGTTGTATTGGCTGCACGGGGCGGACAGACGGACAGAATGCAACGGTGAAAATGATCAAAAATCAGCGGTTTCCATATTTTCGTGGTAGGACCACGCAAAAACGAATGTATATTTGGATTCAGCGTACTCGAAAACCCCTAAAAATAAGTTTCATTTGCATTTCTGGGCAAAATTCGAGATTTTGGGCCATTTTGGTCCCGACACGAAATTCGTCTTTCCGCCCAAAAATTATTTCGAATTTGTGATCAGCGACCTTGAAAACCCCAAAAACACCATTTTTAGCGAAACTGGTGGTGGTGTGAAATTGTGCACCTTTTCCCTCGTCGAGTTACGCTTTAGGCTACTGATTAGGGTTAGGCCGAAGCTTAATCCTAGGCTTAACACTTCCGCTTAAGCACGACCTGGCGACCCTATGTCTAAGCCTCAATTTGCTACTTGCCCTTTAGCCTTACGCCGAATTATGGCCTTATCTTTATATGTATTTATAAAGTTATAACTTCGTGAAATAAATTATATACAGACAAAGATTATCACCGGATTAACAGTTGAATAATTAACATCACAAAACGGCATATATTACATGGAAAAGTAAGCGTCAGGTTGAAATGCTACTTATGAGTGCTATAGCTATGTATTATGCTACCAATCGCGTCGAATTTCTGATATCGGGTTTTCTATGATTTTTCGGACTAAGATTTTCAATTCCAATTGGATGAATAGTAAAAACTTGCGAAAAATTGCCTCATACGTAACATTTATAACGCTGGCAACAATTTCAAGTAAAGGATTTGTTTCTCTGTACAACATTCAGTGCCTCCAGCTTAGCCGGCTTCCTCATCGCACTATTTGACCGATTTCCTAATGACGTGTTTCTGCCGCCAATGCCCACGTTCAACAATCCATTCGAGTTTTGATTGTCATAGATTTCGTCCGCGTACACAACGCCATTTAAAAGGCCATCGACTTTTTGGTTGCGCCGAACAAAGTTCGATATCTTTTCTTGGACTAAAATACAGTTATTAAACAAATGCTCATTTTCTTCTATTTTTATCTAGAATCAGTGTTTCATAATTGCTAAATCCATGCTCCAGTATATATATTGTGAAACCAAAAACCTTGAGTTTTATGGCGATCAGCGTTGTATTTGTCGAGAATATTGCCTTTGGCGACGGGTTTGAAGTAATTTGAGACAAAATCATTGTCCATACTTTGATCAAGTTTCTAAAATTTATCCAAATTCGATGTATTCTTTCAAAAATGGTACCAGGGCTTTACAACATGAGCTTTCCTACCATATTCGAGATCGATAAGGAGAAAAGACTATAGAATATTATAGAGCGCAGGAAATTTTTCTTCGCGCTCTCTAATATTTTACTCTTTTTTCACACCATTATCTTTCATCTTGAATCTCGTAGAAATGCTAATGTCGCGCAGTTATGATTCATACCCTCTTCAGTCTCGAATCGGCATCCTCATTCTCGCTATCGTTGTGATCCACAAAATGCGCACCGGTAACACCTAAATAAAATGACCGAAATTAATCCATTTCCCCATTCAAACCTTACCTTTTCCCGCGTTTGGCAACCCATTCATAGGCTTAAGACCGCTAGATCCGATGGTCATTTCCGGCAGGATCCACCTTGACTGATCCTCACTCCAAACAGCATCCCTTTTAATTTTATCCAAATTCGCGTAATTACAATCTTTTCGGATTGTAGGTTGGATTCGCTCCAGTAACTGTTGAAGAAGCTTCAACTGCTGGTCCTGTTTTCTGATGGTTTCCAGGTAATCGAGGCGGTCAAGCTCAAATTCCCCTTGGAGGTCTTGGATTTCACTTTCCAGCGCTTTGGTCTAAATTCTGTAGGATAGAATCTTTAGTAAATAAAGTAAATAAAAATTTTATAGGCATAAAATTCAGAGATAAATGTAGCACCAATTAACAAATTTATTGCGTCAATCGAGCATTTTTAGTGAAAAATTAGTAACTGTTTTTGAAAAAAAATTGATTTCTTCGCTAATATTTCACAATCACTTTTCGCAACTTTCATACCTTTTGTATTTCTTTGGTGTACTGCAATACCGTGGCATCTAATTTGTCCTGAGTCGAAGTGTACACATGCAGCAGCGGATCATCTTTGTGAACGTTTAAAGCTTCTAAAGTGCATAAAGTTTAAAAGAATCAAGGTAATAAATTGTCGTGATAAGTTTGAAAAAGAATCGGAACTTAGCTGGAGTAAAATTTAAAGATAGGGGAGTTATTGAAACGATCATGGAAAAAAGCGAGCGTCTGCAGACACACTTTTGCCATACCTCAACTCAAGCTTCGCTTTAAGCCCCGAGCATCGGCTTAAAAATATATGGCTCAGCGCTATCGCCAAAGTACTCATGAGCTTTAGTTTAAGCTTCTAGTTTACGTTTAAGTTAATTCTAGACTGTCTACTTAGGCTTAACTTTTCGCATGCTTAAATGATAGCTCCAAATTTTAGGTTAGCGTAAGGCATTACTCTGACCTTGAAACTAAACTTGAATTAAAGCATATGTTAGTCTAAGCCATTCCTCGGATCTTAACCTAATCTTGAGTCTAGGTATACACAAATCCACTCGCAAACATGCTATTTTGCCTGTAACCGATGAAGGCCCCAGGCACAATTTTTCATCCGAAGAGTGCCCTAAGATAATAATTACCTGCGAGTTGCCTCATTCTCTTCTCCGCTTCTTTTATTTTCTTTTTCCGCTTTTGCTTCAGGGCCTCATTGCCCACTTGTTCGCCACCAACCAGTTGCTGCTCAAGGATTTCTATACGCTTTTGAGCCTCTTTCTCATCAAGAACGACCGCGTTTTCTTGTTTTCTCGCCGCCTCAATTTCTTCGTTCGCTTTTTGGTATTGATCTTTTAAACTAAAAATTTTTGTACTCTTCCAGGAGTCACGAAATTTAACTTTTCTTACTTTAACAAATCGCTCTGCAATTTTTCTTTGCTCTTCTGCTCGTGCTCGTAACTGGCCTTCAACTCGTTCATTGCCTGCTCAAATTCCGCTCTGAGTTTCTGCTTCTCAGCCTCGATTTCGGCAGTCGAAGGCGCTTGATGGACAACGGCAGCTGGAAATCGAAAAAGTAACTAAATTTATTTGTGCAACATTAAGAGAGCGTGCATTTTTGCCGCGTTTTCAAATTTTTTTTAAAGTATTGGTACTAGAGAAAAATTTGGCATAGAGATAGCAAATTATAAACCCACAGGTAAATCTCCTTCCTAAATGTACAGGTAATAACAATATATCTAGCAAGTAAATCACCAGTCCGAGTTCACTGCACAGATTTCAGCGCGTGTTTTGAACAATTTACTGGGAGACGGAACTTATATGCAAATAATGATTTTGAGGTGTTTCGTTAGCCAATCTCACGGAAAAGACGCTGCGCGAGATTTAGCACTATGGCAACCACAAATCCGAGAGAAACACGGATTTGAATAATGAAATTTGCCGTTTTTGTTTTTGAAAACTAATCTGGTATTGAAACCAATCATGCTACATGTGATAGTAATAGTAATACACTATCGCTTCAACAAATGATAGTGGTATTACTATCGTTATCGTTAGCTAAATCAATATTTCTTAGCTAATATCACGACAACTAAAATGAAAATAGTATTTAGATTCTCGACATATTGTGCGACCGGAATATTGTGGACCGCTCAAAAGTGGACTTTCAAGGGGCACCGGGCGAAAATGTGTACCTCTTATAGGTTTTCGACCCCGCTGAATCCGAATTTCATATCAGTTATGGCGTTGCATCACTTTTTGGCATTCCGTCAATTTAAAGGACAAAAATGGGCAGAATGCCAGAAACTGATGCCACATTATACCCAATGCCAAAACCGAACTCAACTTCCAAACCAGCGGGGTCAAAAACCAATAGAGTACAAAATCTCGGACTGAGCCCCCAAAAAGACCATTTTTGAGCGGATGCACAATAATGCGTGATACTTTTTTCCGTGCAAAAATGTTTCGTGCAAAAAATAAAATACCTATTTTGGGCCACTTTTCATTATGTTGGCCATAAATCTGATGTTACTAATTTTATGTCAACTTTTTCTCAGGCTCATAATGGTACAATAGGATTTCTTCAAGTTTACAATTTTTTGACCAAAAAGTGCAATTTTCATCAATTTTCATCAATTTTTCATCAAAGTTTGATGAAAATAGCACTTTTTGGTCAAAAATGGCAAACTTGAAGAAATCCTATTGTGCCATTATGAACCTGAGAAAACTTGACATAAAATGAGTAACATCAGATTTATGGCCAACATAGTGAAAAGTGGCCAAAATAGGTATTTTATTTTTTGCACGAAACATTTTTTTGCACGGAAAAAAGTACTTTTTTGCACGAAAAAGTATCACGCCACAATATTCCGGTCAAATCAAAATCATAAATTGATTGGCATAATTTGGCTGGAAATGATTAAATTTTTGAACTCAAACCGTTAATTTGCAAACTTTTGACTTTAAGTCAAAGTGTAAAATAAAGTAACGAACCCGGCTGTTGCATGAGCATTTTGAGCCGTTGAATTTCCTCCTGGTATTCCCGCAAGAGTGCATCCTTGGGGTCTTCGTTGATTCTCGGTTTGTTTTTAATGTTCTTAGCTCTGTTTGCATAGCGAAGCGTGGAAAGCGTTTCGTCGAAATTGTTGTCGGAAGGGGAAATGCACGCAATCATAACTGTTTTTGTGTTACCGCCCAAGGAATCCTGGAAATTTTTCCTTTATAATTATGGAGATGCTTATTTTTATTGAGAAAGAATCTGAAGCCTTTGCTTTTTTCTAATCACCCTAAAGCGCAAGTGATGCGGCTTTGTATCTTTCGCCCAGAATTATGTACCCCCGCTACAGGGTGTGTGATAGCGCATTTTGTAGGTCTCGACGAGTCTACACGGAACTGCAAAAAATTTTGAGGCGGCGATCTTGAAAAGTGCCATATTTTGGCCAAAAAGTGGCAAAAATGCATGTTTTTTACGCTACAATGAAAACTTTTTTGTACCCCCGCTACAGGGGTATGTGATAGCTCATTTTGTAGGTCTCAGAAAGTTGGTATACAAAGCCGCAAAAATTAGGGAGCGGAGATCTCAAAAAGTGGCCTTTTTTGCCAAAAAGTGGCTTTTTTGGCCAAAATTTGACATTTTTGAACCAAAGCTGCTGCGATGCTGATTTTTTGCACCCGGGGGTTTTCGATGGTGCTGAATCCGAATCCGGGGTCAAAAAAACTGTCCGGGGTTCCCCCGGGTACAAAAAAAAATTTTATGAAAAAAAAATTTTTTAGCCCTTTTACCCAGAAAAAAATTGGTAGCGGCGTAGCCGCTGTGGCGCTCCCCTAGTATAATACTAATTTTAAAGAACAATTTTCATATCATTTATTGGTATGGGATATTCTATGGAATGTGCCCGAAGGCATGACCATATTTTCAAGATATTGCACTTTTAGACAAAAAACCTGAACTAAATATCGAAGGAATCTTTACGATGAGATGTACATGTCCTGAAGATTAGGATCATGCTCTCTAGGCATATTGCCCCAGGCCACAATTTAAATTGAAGGCAAAGCATATGCATCAGGGTTGCATGGAATCGTGATTTCCCAATCTGTAATCCGCAAAAAAATAAAATTGCGGATTCCGCAATCCGCAATCGAAAAATTGCCGCAATTTGCCGCAATCCGCAATTTTTCAATTTTTTTTCTCATTTTTTCAATTTTTTTCCCAAATTTTGCCAATTTTTAGTATTTTATAGTCTGTAACCAACTTTTATTCAATCAATCACATCAAATCACTACAAAATCAGTACGAAAAGTTCCAAAGCAATGGATTAAGAAGCAAGAATAGCGCCGCAGGTGAAAATTTTTAGAAATTTTGAAAAATAGAGTCAATTTTCATAGAAAAATTAACTCTGCTAGAAAAATTTTCTGCAAACAGAGTAATATTTCTGAAAAATTTTGCCTGCGGCGCAGTTGAAAATTTTTGAGAAATTTGGTTTGTTCGCACAAAAAGCAAACAAAATTTGTTGATTAATGCTCGGCCGTGCCCGACAGGGCGCGGCCGAGGGCATTCTTAGGAGGTGCTTAAAGATTGCTTAAAGATGAGTGCTTAAATGATTGGCAAAAACAGGCCCAATCCGCAACGCCAAAATTGCCGCAATTCGTAATTGCGTGCAACACTGATAAACATCAGCGCATGGGACATCGCAGAGCAAAACGTTTCTTCAAAATGGCGCCCAGTGCATCATATATAGCTGCAGTCTTACCAACTTCAGCAAAATTAGTACTCAAAAATGACATTAGAAAAAAGAAAAGTAGTTTGGGCAAGGCATTCAAATTGGCGGTAATTCGGCACTATGTTCTCATCATATTTGACAGGTAAGTTGGGGAACTTCAGTCTGCGGTCAGTCAGATACGATGACCACACTGCAATTGGTCACGCTGCCAATTTGAAAGCCTTGCTCAATCCACTTCCAAATTGACTTTATGAAATGTCTGCTAATTTTTTATGCCAAAACATACCTGCAACAATCTCGTCAGCTTGGAATCCCTATATGGGATATGCTTTGATTTTCCATCGACCAGTGCAGAAATCACATTTCCGAGAGCCGATAAACTCAAATTGATTTTGGTGGCTTCTTTAAACCTCTCGCCAGTGGCACCTGTTTTGGCTTGTCGTTCACTTCCGGCCAGATCAACCAGATTGAGCTTGCCCATACGGATTGAGCCGCTCTCGGACAGAGCTTCGACATAGACTAAAACGAGCGCTTTTTTATTTGAGAAAATATCTATAGAAAGTTCAAACTATTCATTAACTTGTGACAATTAAAGTTGCGAAACTGCTATATTTTCATAACAAATCAAAGAATGAACCTGTGAAAATGGAGTGACTCCGACTTGAGTCTTTGTTCATTAGAGTGGCACCGACGTGTCTATTGTGAAACCCTTCTTGCATTAACTGTTCGCAATCTTTCACGTTGTGGCAAACGTGCATTGACAGACCGGCAACATATACGCCCCGCTCGGAATGCTCTTTGATGTCGAGCTTCTGTTTATCTGTTCCCAACAAATCTCGCACGTCCTCGTTGTAGATCTAAATATTTGACATTTTAAAAACATTTTGATCTGGCAAGGCATACTAAATTTTTGACATTTTTTCTCCCATTCTTCAAACATTTTTGGTCCACTACCTGGGCAACCGAACAGTCATCTAAAAACTTCTCATGACAGTTTAGCAATTTTAATTTCCAGCCGATGTTTTTTGCTCCAAAGTTTTTCGGGGTTATGATTCAGAATTTCAGTTTAGTACTGACATTGTGTATATCCCTTCAAAAAACTTTACGAACCCGAGAGTGACCCCAAAGAGCTCCGGAAAATTACTAAAGAAGTTTTTTCCTTATTTCGGCACTCGTTGGCGTTCGAAAATTTTAGTAACTCTCCAGAAACAGGTTTCTGTTCTCCCTGAACTTCATTAAAAGCAATCAGTCAATACAATTGTCCGCTTGCATAACTAAGTTGTAAGCCGATTTGGGAAAAGCGTTCAAAGTGGCGATAGTTTGGCTTTATGTTGTCATCATTTTCTTTAACATCCTGTTTTGCAAATCTCATATGTGATATGCACACATATGATGACAACATAACGTCAAGTTGAAAGCCACGCACCTATCGTATTGGTACCTTTTTTATGTCACATTTTTAAACGAAAAGCTGCAAAAATCTACCCACTTCCAAATATGAGACATGAACCAAAAATTTGGTGTGTTCCGTGGTGGCTATTGACTCGAAAATGTGCTCGAACGTTCTTGGGATAATTCCTCGTTGCGGAGTGTTGCCTTCTAAGCCTTGCATTGAAAATGTCTTTCCGGAGCCGGTTTGTCCGTAGGCGAACACAGTGCCGTTGTAGCCTTCGATAACATTCTAAACGATTTTCGATTATAAAATTGCGCTATTCTTATCTTTCTCTTAAATTCTGAAGTTTTTTCGCATTTTTACAAAGATTTGTGCTTTGGGGGAAATTTATATTTTTGGAAAATTTTCGAAAATTTGCTAAAAATTGACGAAAAGTGCAATATTTGTTCGAAAGTTCGTTTTAATCAAAAAATTTTCTAAAAATGGTATTAGTTTTGTAGAATTTTACGATTTTAATGATAATTATCCCGAAAAATTTGCAAAAACTTGACAAAAGCAATATTTTCAACTGTTTTAAATATCGACTATTTTGGAGAAAAGAAGTCGCTCGAGGCGAATACCTCAACAAGCGGATAAACAATGTCGTTGTAAATCTGCTCGGCTGTTGAGTCCATCCAGTAGACGCCGTCAAAGGTGAACGATTTGGCTGGGTTCTCTTCTCCATTTTGCACGACGCATTGACCAATGGAAGGATCCATATCCACGCATACCTAAAAATGTTTGCATCTTTCACAACTTTCTGCAAATTTTTTCACCTCTCAGATGTTTCAAACATTAATTTTGAAGGCTGAACATCAGTACAGCAAATACAGCTCTTACTGGCCGAATTTTCCAGTTCAATACACCTGGCGGGTCACATGAGCTATTTTTGATTGATATATACGAACTTAGTCGAAAACATGGCTTATAGGCTTAGTGCTAAAATATACGATATTTTTATCTGGAAATTTGCAAAAATAAAAAAATGGGTAAGTAACTTATTAATTGTAACTTAAATTAGACCATTGAGCTCGGAAAATTTATTACTCTTGATTTTTGGATTTTACTCTAGCAAGATCCGCAATGGCGATTATTGAGTGATTTGCGGTTTAGCCTATTTCGGTGTGTGGTCGGTCTGTGTTTGGAGTAATTCATGCGTTTCATTGTCTGTTTGCCTAATAATTTTAAGGCCTTTTTTACTATTTCAATTATACATTTCTAAAAAAAAACGCCAAAAATCGCACATTTTACGTAATTCGGGCAGCTAAAAATCAAAAAATGTCAGAAATTATTAGGCATACTGACCCAAACGCAAGAATTAGTGATAAAAAATAGACTGAGCTTAGGCCAAAATAGGCTAACTCACAAACCGCTCACTATTCTTCATTCCCAATCATAAATGAGGCTTTAAAGTTTAATTCAGTTCCAAAAATTTAACTTTAAAATTTGAAAATCAAATTGGAATATGTTACCGCATTCCCTGTAATTACTCCCCGTCGCGATGGTCAGTGGAGTTAATTTTTAAAATAAAAAATTCTTGAAGCTTCTAGAGTTTTGTTGAAAATCTCTTTTTAGTAATGTCACATTTTTCAAGTATATGCATCTTGTACCAATGTTTTAATTATTCCCCAAACATCCTGAAACCAACCTTGGAAGAGAGCTTGATCTCCCTTTGATTAAATGGCCTGCAGCGGCATATCACACGCACACTTTCCGCCATTTTGCAACCACAGTAAAACTTTTGGCGTTACTTTTAATCCGGCTGACCAGAGGAAAATACTAATATCCGCTACGAATTATTTGTTTTGCTCGAGAGTCGCCAAATAGCCACATATGAACAAATAATAATAACCTTTCGCTGGCTGGCTGGCTGGCTTTGCTTCGCCGTTTGATATTATTTTACACACATAAGGCAGCCGGAATGTCCATTCGGGCGGCGGCGCGCTCCCTAAAATGTAACTGTCCTGCAAAGGTATTTTGCCTTGTTCCCGCTGTTCCAATTTTCTATAGAAACCAGCTTTTCCCTTTCGAGAGATTTAAACTGCCTGTGGCAGAGGAGATGAAGAGACATAAAAGGGGCCTGACAAAGCTCATAGAGATGTCTCAGATGGAATTCAGGTGAGTGCACTTGAGACATACTAAAAGACAAAGAAACCTGTCAAAAGCTCGCATTCATATATCTTGTCGTTTCTGATTTCGTACGAGACTGTTTTGGGTCCGTTACCTCACCAGGTGAAATTATTGACAGAGAAAGCCTTCAAGAAACACACGAAAGGGTGTGCCAAAGAAAAGAAGAGAACATAAACCTTTTCCGCAATCGAACAGAGATTCAGGAAAAATGTCCCATTGGGCAATGAACGGATTTTATGTTCAAAGGAATTTTTCAATGGAAACCCATATTTAGTCCCTAATTGCGCAAAAGCTCAATTGAAACAAAGGATGCCCGTGGGAGGTATTGGTTTGGAATCCCGATGTATCAGAGATGAAAGTCCCAAAGGTATGCGTGTGGAAAACTAGATAAAAAAGCAGGTAAGAGAAGTTGGTCTTTAACCAAAGCTCAATCAAACCCAGGCTATAGAGAAATTTTACGGGAGAAGTTTTCTGTTTTGTTTCGCTAATGAGTTGATGTTGAAACTTCACTAAACGTGCTTAACCTTAAACTACGCCTCGAAGAAAAGTCATGCCCATTAAAATAGATGAAAACAATATACGAAAAATATCCGTTTACTGTTTGAATATTTTACAATTCTGATATCAGATAGAACAATCGGATCGTTTCCTTTGCAGGTATAGACTTGAAAATTTTGTTTAGGGTAAAATAATTTTTGAGAAAATGAAAGGTAAAAAATTCCGCCAAACGTAACTTGGTGAAGAATATTTTAAAAATTTTTAGTCTTGTGGTGTCTAAGGACAAGGCAAGGTAAAACCAGCTTTAGATTTTATCTGTGAACAATCAATAAAAACGCGAAAGTCATGAAGTTTTGCCAGGAACGGTTTTCTAGTTAATCCGAGGTGATCAGGTGAAATTGCTATTCATAGATAATCTTTTTCATTTTTTGCATTTGCAAAATCGAACATTTTTGGAGTTTAAACTTATTAAATCTCGAATCAGTTCTGAAACTCTAGGATGCGTGTGAAATCTCTACCTGCATCACATATTTTGGAATGTTGCCAAAAGCTTTAGAAATAAAAGGGCAAGAACGCGATGGCACAGATACACTGTGCCAGGAAACTGAAGATGTGTGACTGCGGTAAAGATAAAGAGTGGCACTAAGATAAATACCGGGCCTAGCTTGAAAAAGACTTAAGAAAATTATGCCTCCAGGTAATGAATATCAATTACCGCTAGTTCTAAGCGAAGCAAAATATCTTCACTTATCCCAAGGCAAGAGCTGGTTTTCTCTGGGGTTTTGACTAGGTATAAGCTTGGCAGAGATAAAAATATAATACACACATATTACCTAGGCAACCCTCCCAGCGAACCGCGAGAAGACCGCACATATGAGGCGGGACACTACAAATTTGTGTGAGCTTGATGCCAAGAAGGAAATCAGCTAATGAGATGAAAAGAAGTAAAGAGGGGGCGTTGTTCGGAATAAGTGCCGTGTTATTTTGTTTATGTATGACGAGATGAAATATGTATGAAATATTGTATTTTCTAGTTGGAATGTAAAAGAACTTCTAAAGCAGGTGATTTATGAGGTGATATTTTAGCACGGCACGCAACCAAACTTTTTATTTTGTACAAACAAAAAAGTTCTTTTGTGTATAGAATATATATCAGAAAAGGAAGTAATTCAAAAACAGGCCAGTAAGTGAAGTCATAGGAAACTTCGTTTTTCCGGGAATAAGTCCTTAGACAACATTTCTACGAGAAGTTCCAGGAAACATATCAAACATCAAATTTTATTTTCTATGAGTCAACTTTCTGGCTAATTTTTGACTTATTCTAATAATAGCGCGAGTGGGATGTCGGCCCAAAATGATGACAATTCGGAGTTCCCTTTTTCCCCAACCAAATGTAGGCATCGAAAAGTTGACACTTTGGACATAGGTAATTTAAATTGGAAAAATGTGCCAAAAATGGCACTTTTTGCGCTAAAGAAAAGTTTTCGAGTTCCGCTCCTTTCTGGACGCACGATACGTCAAAATGCTCCCCAGGCAATGCTAAGAACGAATCTGCAAAAAAAAGTTTGCGCACATAAGGTGAATTTCAAATTTTGGCCAAAAACGTGCCAAAAATGGCACTTTTTTGCGCTACAAAGAAAAGTTTTCGAGTTCCGCTCCTTTCTGGACGCACGATACGTCAAAATGCTCCCCAGAGAATGCTAAGAACGAATCTGCAAAAAAAAGTTTGCGCACATAAGGTGAATTTCAAATTTTGGCCAAAAACGTGCCAAAAATGGCACTTTTTTGGGGAAGCATGGAAGGGACCCGAAATTTTGTCCATATATAGTAAATCGACCCCGCTGATTCCGACTCCGGCGTCATTGACCGCGCGCGGCGCCCGACGCGTGCGCGCGCGAAGGGCGCGCACTTTGACTGCACCATTTAACGTGCGCGCGCGAAGCGCGCGCCTTTGACTGCACCATTTAACAGGCGCGCGCGAAGCGCGCGCCTTTGCCTGCACCATTTAACGTGCGCGCGCGAAGCGCGCGTGTCTAAGTCAAGGAACAACCCAATCTGACCGCTGATGGCGGTGCGCGAAGCGATGACGAACCCAATCTCCCGCTGTGCAGACTCCCCGCGTCCAAGTGAAGTACGCGCCGCGAAGCGGCGCTACTTCACTTGTAAGTTCTATTAAAAATTGATTACATAAAAATTGATATATTCCCGAGACCAAAAACACGTGCGGAATTCATAGGGCAGAACGCCAAATGTAGCAAATCAATGGGTTTTTGAATTTGAATAAATGTCAATCCCTGTCGAACAAGCCTATACGCTCTAAAAACTTTCTCCTCTTCTTTGGCATTGCCGTTCAAAAAAATTCGAGTAATCTTATCGAAATATCTTTCCTACTTACCCCAAAATAAACTCGGCTCCTACTGTACTGAGACTTTTGTAAATGTCTGCTATAATAATGAAGCTTATTTCGTAATAAAAAATTTATTCATAAAACATTAGTACAGGTCAAAAAATAGAAACTTTACTTCAGGTATGTACCTGAATAGAAATTTCGCATGAAAAGATCCAAGCTATTTCCTAAATTTTATCAGTGATATTGATATGGATAAAAACATTGATAAACATTTATGTACAAAGTAAAAATTGAGCAGCTTAGGAATTTTTGAGCAAGAGAAACACCGTATCCCCCCAATTAAATTCATTCATTTCAATTTTTCTGTAATCATCTGGGAACATTCAAACGACGGGTTAAGAGAAGTACGGTAGAGAAATGCATTTGCACAAAACGTTTCACTAGAAAACAGTCTTGAAAAAATGGAGATCAAAGACAAGAGGAATCTGTACAATTAAAAAACTTAAATGTAAACGATGATAATTACAATTTGCACACGAATTAAGTAATGAAGCTGGAGGCGATTTAAACCGTAATTTATCCCGCTTCTTGACCAAATTTGAATTAACGCGCCAAATCAAAGTCAAAGTTAACCCCGCTTCCTAAGCTCATTTAACATTCTTCTCGTCTTCAGTATTTTCATTCTCTGGACGTATCCTTTAGGTTTGCAGTAGCATCCATAAAAGCAAACGCTTGAGTCCCCGAGGTTCTCTTTCATACAGGCATTGCCATCGCTGAAACTCTTTAATGTATCCAAGTCATCGATTTTGGCCAAGCCCAAGATCGGGTCTCCTTTTCTCGCTTTGCAAGATCGCTCAATTTTTTTAGGTCTTTTCTGTGGCACAAATACTTTTTTGTGATTTTCAGTACAAATTTCGTCCTGCTCTTCCTCGTCGTCCTCCCGGACGTCTTCGGCTTTGCCACTCGACAACGTTCTAGAAAGAAAAGATTAAATAGAGGACTTTAAATTTAGACTTTAAATTTAAACGCTTTGAATTTATGGTTCTTAAAATAACTGTGTCCCGTTTTCGGCATCCAAACCTGAATGCCAAAAGCACATATTATCTTTTGTTTAGAAAAGTGTGTTTTACGCTAATTTCGTTCGGTTTCAGCTATGTAAGAAATCTGCGAATAAAACGAGTTTGGGCAAAACTGCCAAGGGAGAAGAAATTAGTAGAATGACAATTTATTTTGCGGATTTTTAGATCGTTTTCATCAATTTTTTGTGCTAAAAGTATCGTTTTTACACAACGCACCTTTATGCCTACGCTGCTTGAGAAGAGCTGAAGACTGGAAAGAAAAACAACGATATGCCCATGCTAAAAGTCAGATTTCTGTTTTCCACCCGGGGCGTTAATCAGAGCAGGGATTTCTATGAGTGCACATACAGTATTATGATTTTATGCTCAGATTTTATATTAATCAAGCTCACCTGCAGACGATCTTGATGATCAGTACAGTCCAAAACAAGTGCAGTCCCAAGAGGGCAAACAAAAGATAAATCATCACTCTAGGCCCGAAAGGTTTCTGCAGAGGGCTTAGAAATAGACTGTAGTCGGGTTGTATGAACGCCGGAGCCTCAAAGATGGCCGAACGCATGAGCACAAATGGAAGGTAGAACACTCGGGTGGCGATCCAGCTGAAAAAATAAAGATTAAAAGCTGAAAGCACTATCCTGAACTTTATGGAAATAACTGCTAAAATCGGTCAATAATGTTTCAAAAATTTTGTCAGATGACGTCATTTCATATGACGCACAAAATTACGTGACATTCGTATGGGAAGTGTTAAATTCTCAAAATCGCTAGTTTTTTGCCGCGATGGTTCGCCATTTCCACGTCATAGGGGGTTTTCGGATGCGGGGAATCCGAATTTGAACTCAGATTTTGGAGCAAGTTTGCATTTTTGGCGTTTTGTTGGCATTGTGCCCAAACCGCGTATTTTAAACTCCTCAGAGGGTATGGGAGTTTTCGAGGTCGGGGACTTCGATTTTGAGCTCAGATTTTGCACCCAAAAATCTGAATCAAAATTTTCAGCAAGACCTGTTTTTAGGGGTTTTCTGGTGTGCTGATTCCGAATCTGCAATTAGTTTTTACGTATCACGTCAAAAATGGTCATTTCTGTGCAATTTTTAGCCAAAAAAGCCAATTTTTGAGTAAAAATACGCAATTTTGACAGAATGCCAAACTTACGCCAAAGGGGGTGCAAAATCTGAGCTCAAAATCGAATTCCCCGACCTCGAAAACCCCCATACCCTCAAAGGGGGTTAAAATACGCGATTTGGGCACAATGCCAAGAAAACGCCAAAAATTGCAAACTTGCGCCAAAATCTGAGTTCAAATTCGGATTCCCCGCATCCGAAAACCCCCTATGACGCGGAAATGGCGAACCATCGCGGCAAAAAACTAGCGATTTTGAGAATTTAACACTTTCCCATACGAATGTCACGTAATTTTGTGCCACCCTGTAGAAGATTGTTGGACAAAAATTTGTCAGCTGTGAGTGGTTCCTAGATTATTGTTAAACAAAAGCGATATCATAAAATTGTCAATAAATTTTCCTCGAAAGTATATAAAATTGGCGAAAATTATGAAAAATTGCAGAAGTACAGTAATTTTCTGCGAAAAAAGTCCGGTTTGAAAACTTTCGCGGAAAATTAAAGTATGTGGTGTCTGACACTATCATTTTATTACATCACAGTGTCCGGTTTTGCGACCGAATGTACCTTTAGTTTATACCCAGAAATATTTCACTTGTTTGTTTTTCTAGCATGGAAACCAGAAAAGGCTAGAAATGATGCAAAAGCGTAGTGCAATGTTGGTTTGCTGGTTAGAGAAATAGTGAGCTACATTGATAGAGCTACATAGATTCTGATAGAGCTAGGAATCGTTAGAGAAATAGCTTGTCCGAGAACCCTCAGCCATGGGATATTTCGCGCACAACAAGAGAATCGATTTGGTTGGGTATATTGATTCCCATAAAATTTGTTTCGATTTGCCTATGATTCTATTAATTTTATACAATTTTCGCTAATTTTTTGTAAAGTTGCCATTTGCCGTTGACATTTGTCAATGCGTATTTTTAGCTGTTATTCAAATATTCCATGACGTTCATATGTTTCATGCCGAATATATTTCCAGAAACGGTCCCATATTCCTCAAATTTCATACATTTTCTGTCTTGATTTTCTGTCCAAACCCCTACCTGAGTAAAAATGCCACGAATCCCACATTGACCACTGCTTCACTTTTTCCACTGTACCGCAAATACTTGGCCATCTCCAACACAATATCGCTTATATCATGCACCAGCAATACCAAAGTTCCGACTCGTATAAAATTTGTGGCCCAGCTGAAAACAAACATATTAATTAAAATCTTGTGTTCAATTTTGTCTCTAAACGAAAATTTACCTGAAAGACAGAAGTCCAATAGTGACCACGTGGTGTATGCAAATTTCTACAAAATCGCTCCGGCGTACGTCAAAAGCGCAACTGTATAGTAGGGAATAATAGAAGGCTGTTTGGAGCATGTAGTACCACCTGGAAATTAAAATAGTCAATAAAGATCAAGTTTAGACTTCGTCTGGCATCAAAAAGGTTATTCTCGCAAAACTTATAATTAATATCCAGATTCAATTTGAAACATCGGAAATTTGGAGTTAGAATTTAAATTTTTGTCAAACCTTAACCGTCTATTGGACTTTGATACTGTTTCTATTATGTTCATATTACCTACATTTGATCAATAACATTCGCTGTTGCCATTCCATTTCATATACCTTATTTCATTTTTCAAATATCCTAACCAAGATAGCCATAAGGTATTTTAACAACAGCATTCTACATCTATATCTTTATGTGTGTAACAAGTTTCCATGTTATTAAGTAAATATCGTAATTTTCATCATGAATACCAAAAAATATAAATATCCCATTTCTGTATCCGAAAAGGTCCCTTAAATGAGTTCACCCGTTTTCCTAGACTGGTCCTTGATCATTATCCAGGATAATCTTAACAATTTTCTTACCAAAGCGTAGAATCGACAGAGTGTTGAGGGTAATTCATCCAACATTCCTTGAGGTCATATAACCAGGGTCTATCGGCCAAAACCACGAATCCGTACACAACGATTCCGATATATGCCACCAATCGCCACAGGTGTTCCAGCATTTTCTTCCTCTTGAGATTTTTGGCCCTGGGAAGTGTGACGATTGAGCGCAGCATTGAAGCGAGGAATGACTTTGAGTGTGTGATCCTTGACCAGTCGAGGGCTTTGCCTATTGAGTGCTCGAAAGCGATCCTGAAAATTGAGGATTTAGACTTAAGGTTCTTTCAATCAAGATTAATCTGATCCTACCTGATCGCCAAAATCGGGAGTGCCAGCAAAATCGGCCACACCAAATCCGTGTACTTCACGGGAAGGTCCTGCCACGAATTTCCAGCCGGAAGCCAATACTCAGCTGACCAAAACCCGTTCAATATCGAGAAATTCCATCCACTTCCGGGTAAAATGCGTTGATTTCTGCGATCTGCCGAAAGAATATTGTGTATGCCCCATCCGGCTGTTATCCAGTCAAGACTAGTGGTCGAGGCTGCTGCGAGAATGGACTTTGCGGGCATTAGAGAGTTAGAGGAATCCAGAGAGTAATATATACTGGGATCAGGTGAATCCGCCATTAGAATCGTATAACGGTCTGAGTGCTGAAATTTTTAAAAATGAATGGGTTTGATAACTGAATTTGAATAATTAACAATAGTAAATCCTTGGGACAAAGGTAGAGTGCAAGTCAAAATAATTTACAGAAAAATAGGTAAATACGATAGAAATAAAATTCCGAAAGGCATTGTACTAATTTATAAGCATTCATAAGACGGTTATTTTTTACCAGGCTACAAAGACAAGACCATGAATTCAAAATAGAAGCACCAAATTACAAACAAATTCTTTAACAGAAAGAATTGTCCAGGATATTTGTCACCTTTACTAGATTTTGTTTTTGATCATTCACCAGATCAGGTACAACTAGGCACCCCATACCATACCGCCTACGACAATAACGTAGTGCCGATTAACTAATCTACGACAATCTAAATGTAATCTAGTCCTAAAATGCAAACTTTTACTCAAAATGTAAATGTAAATTTGTCAGCCAAGGTCCTAGTTTAATATGTGCACTTGAAAATTATTACGAACTAAAAATCATCAAACCAGCATACGACGTATCTAGTCTGGACCTGAGATTGTAGTTCCTTTCATATCACATTTTTCGCTGTTTGGCATAAGAAAGCGACCAAAGTAAACACAAATTTTGACTTGATTTGAAAATTTTGGTGGGCTAGGATGCGGTCGAAGTGACCCAGAAAATTTCATGACGAATTTTGGGACGTGATAGTAAACATGCGTCCAGGCGATCGCGTCGTAAATGAGTCAACTGACGGTTTTCAATCGGGATGTGAAATTTTGGCGACGCTAATTAACATATTTTGTCTAGATATTTGCCTAGAAGCCTAGCTACAGTCTAGTATTTAGCAACGATTATTGCTACATTTGAATGTGAGAAAAAAGCCGAAAATAAAATACGAAAACAAATTTTTGAACTTGGCGGCATGCAAATTTTGAGCTTAGTCAGTTATCAAAAGAATATAGTTTGGGTAGAGAGAAATTCTTTTGATCAGTGGGAGGTTGGGAGCAATTCAAAATGGAAAATTCCAGTCGTTTGATCTGTCTGTTACCTACCCTATCTATGACCCGACCAAATTTTAATGCTATATAAAGCGAAATATTGAGCTTGTCTTATAAACAAGCTTTGATAGAGACCGTTCGTGGGCGTTTTTGAAATAGTCTAGACTTTGAACATTGCGACAATGCCTGGAGAGAGAAGTCATTTGAAGAGTCCTAGTTTATATGTACAGGAGCTGTGTTGAGCATAGTATAAACATATATATTTTATGGTGGGATTTTTCGCATGTCTCCAAACTATGTCTATTTTTTTATTGCAAAAAGCCTTTTTGGAATAGGGTATTTGACGGTGTTATGGTGAATAAAAAAGAAAAACGACTGGAGCTGGGAAATTTCGGAAGTAGCTAGATAGAATAGATACAACATTAAAGGCAACAACTTTCAAATTTCATGAGTTTATACCTGTTTTTCACCATTATTTTGCGCTTTGGCATAGTTTTGTCTTTTTATTAACACATCATTGTATCATACTAGGACTCCCTGCCGCCCCGACAGATGTTTCATCAAAAACGCAATGTTCCAACTTTCGTGGTGGGACCATCCCAATCCTGAAATTGTAAAAGATGCATCTCAATGCGTAGACCATCTTTACTTTTTCTCCCACCTTAAAAGTGCCATTTTACGTGAGTTATGGCCATTTTTACACAATAAACCTAAACATCCCAATTCTGAGTCGATTTTTACGGCTTTACGGGGGTGTTTACTATAGTGGTGATGAAATGTCGAAACGGCCCGGTAGGGATCTAAACGGTAGGTGAGTGACGCAGCCAGTGACGGACATCATCAAATTAATAAAGTGCCATAATTTAGTTATCCAACAAAACAATTAGCAGTAATATTTTCGAGAAAATACAAGACTTTCTGAAATAAAAAGGGCAATTTGCATCATAAAATCGTAGCAAACATGTTTGCTTGCACAAAATGAGCTTCTTCATGCAAGTTCTGCAATATTCTTTCATTTTTATCGAATTCAAACTAGAGACATTATCTAAAAATAAAGAAGATGGTCAAGTCATAGACTGCCATATAAGGAAGTGTGATGCAGAAAAAGGTCAGGAATATGCTTGGGTTGCACGGCATGCATAAGTTTGTTCGGTTTGACTGAAAGTGCTAGAGGTCGATAAAATAGACAGGCTGAGAAGCAGTCATGGGTGAGGCAAAACGAAACATTGTTTATTTAAGGACATTTGACAAGAAAACAAGAAATGATCGTTTACCACTCATCAAAGTTTACCACGCTATTTTTGTGGTAAACTACATAGAAAAATTACCACCCTCATTATCCCACCTCAAAAGTGCCATTTTACCTGAATTATGACCATTTTTATACAAAAATCTAGTAAAGTACCATCATTATAGTAAGTTAGTGATGTCTTTATCGCTCTGTCATTCTCACGAGGTGGGAATTACAGAGCGACTTTTGTCAATCAGTCCCAGTTTTTGAGGGCCAAAGCATATTTTTGTCAGTCAGTCCCGGTTTTTTGGAAGTGAATTCTCGTTCCTGCTGTCCAAGTACTTATAATCTGTCATCATTTTCTCAGGGTTTATCATATCTTACCCCATAAATATTGCGAGCCGCCGCTAGTGGCGAGCCAGTCCTGTGGTCGGGCGCTAAGCGCCCGACCTTCGCCCTGGCATGTGAGGGACCTTAGAACTAGTTTGGGACTCCCGTCGGGAGTCCCAAACCGCTAGTAATTTAGTTATATAGTTAGTAATATTTTCCAGAAAATACAAGACTTTCTGAAACAAAAAGGGCAATTTGCATCATAAAATCGGAGAAAACATGTTTGCTTGCACAAAATAAGCTACATCATACAAGTACGTGTATATTTCCTTTTTATCGAATTCAAACTAGAGACAATATCTAAAAATAAGGAAGATGGTGAAATGACAGACTGCGATGTATGGAAGTATACAAGTACGTGCATATTCTTTCATTTTTATCGAATTCAAACTAGAGACAATATCTAAAAATAAAAAAGATGGTGGAATGACAGAGTGCCATATCCTATACTAGTATTTCGCTGCTCTGGTTATGTCCGTAGTCAGTTTGAAAGTGCATTCTTAGGGGTGCTTAATTTTTAGATGTGCCTATTTTAATATAACTTTTTGCGGGGAATCCGAATTTTAAGTCTAAATTTACCTAAAATGTACCTAAAATTACCCAAACTTTCAACCTTAGGGGTGCTTATTTTTGTCCGTATGTCCAAAATTATGGGAAAATGCATTCTTTCCAGTGCTTATTTTGGTGGGGCGTGCGAAGCGCGCGGGTGGGGCGCGTGAAGCGTGCATAAAAATAAATACGAGTGCCGAAGGCACTCTCCCCACGGCCTGTATGGAAGTATGTTTCAGAAAAAGGTCAGGAATATGCTTCGGTTGTATGGCATGATTATACACAAGTTGTTTGACTGAAAGTTTGCTAGAGGTCGATAAAATAGATAGATCCAGACACAGTCAGGGGTGATGCAAGACGAAACATTGTTTATTTAAGGACACAAATTTCAGGATCGTTTAGTTCGAGATCAAATATCTTGACTTTTTTGTTCATATGAGAAAGCAGATGAATCAAGAGTTAAGGAAGTAATAGCGATTCTGATTTAGATTGTGAGATGTCATCTTATTCTTCTTCAATCATATTTTTATATGTCTATGCGTGAATTGTATAGTTCACGAATTCTCAAATGGCGAAAAACCTGCGTTCGATTTTCCTCTACACTCTGAGACTTTCCGTTATCTTTTCTATATGCTACAAATTAGAATAATCTGCAAATAATATAGCTTAAAGAATTTCTATCATTTTAAATTCGCGCTCTATACATCGGCTGCCTAACATGTCATTTTCCTGAATCAAGGTCGAAAACGCGAGGTCGAACATACAGGTCCCGAAATGTAAGGTATATGCCCGTAAGAGTGTATTGGCAAACGCGCTGGGTGCGTGAGAATGCGCGACTATACAATTTTTTCACAGTTGATAGCTAGGTCTGCGCTATATTTTTATTCAAATTTGAGACACTAGCTTTTACAGCACCGCGATAATAACACAATCAAATTGGAAGCAGAGAAGCGAGAGAGTGTTCGAAAATGTTCCAAAAAGCAACTGTTTGGGTAAAAAGTTGTCATTTTTATGGATTTCTTGGTTTTTGATTGCATTTAAGCAGCGAGCACGGTAATTTTTGCCTATAGTACTTTTGGAGTGGCTGAGATCGAATTTGTGATTATTTTTGGCATAAGCATTGCGATGTTTGCGATATACAAACAAATACAAGAGAAAACGGTAAAATTCCGGCAAATAACGCAACAATAAAAACAACAAGGCACCAATCTATAAAATTTTCGAGAATAACACAAACGAAATAGAAACCGGGGCATATATTGGAAAATTTTGACAGGAAAACAATAAAGGATCGTTTACCACTCATCAAAGTATACCACGCTATTTTTATGGTAAACTACATAGAAAAATTACCACCCTCATTCTTGCTGGTGCCATTCTCTTTACAATTACAGATCTCGATCACTTGTAAATTTCTTTGTTTACGCGAATATACTACATCGGTAGGCACCCCCGTTTGCCCGCACCTGACGCAGACCCCCACAAGAACTGCGTTTCTATTTTTGTGGCGGTGTATGTATATTGATATGGACCCCACTGTGTAAAAACTGCACGTGAAAAAACCCACGCGACATACACTATGATCAACGTGTGTAACAGGGCTGCATCCGAAGGGCCGGACCGGATAGTGAAAAAACCCGGATATTGACCGGATACCGGATATTTCAAAATTTTTGCCGCGAAATTTCTAAAACTTAAAAAATTTTGGCGCAAATTTATAAACGTTCACCTAAATGCGTATACAGTCGAACCTCGGAATAACGCCCCTCATGGGACCGGACAAAATCGGCGTTATTATGAGAGCGGCGTTATTAGGAGGATTTTAATCAACAATTTGTTAGATCGGCGTTATTGGGGGTAATGAATAAAACGGACAAAATCGGCGTCAGGTAATCAGAGGGGCTTCATATTTACCCTTTTAGTGAAAATTGGCATAAAATTGACTTTGGTCTGGTCAGTTTTTGTAGAAAAATTGTGATTTTTGGAGCAAAATTTTTATTTTTCGACGACGCCGAATATTTCGATCGGCGTTATTCGGAGAGTCATTTTAATACATTTTGGTCATTTGGGACCGGAGAAAATCGGCGCTATTGGGAGCGCGTCGTTATTAGGAGAGGCGTTATTGGGAGGTTCGACTGTATTTAGTTTCTGTTGATTATAAATGAGCAAAATTAGACATAATCTTGCTTAAAAAATAGAAAAACGTCTGCCATTGTTTTGTCGTATAACGGAAAAATTAACCAGTTTCGGCATAAAAAATCTATTAGTTCTAATAACATGAAGTAGTAGAAATAGTAATAATTGAATAGGAAAATATTAATTCGAAAAAAATTGCGCGCAAAAAAACGAATACACTGGCTGCATCCCGCGTGCCATGCCATACATCCAGATCCGGGCACCGGATGCAGCCCCTGGTGTGTAGCTTTTTCATTAACGAAAGTAAAATCGCTCAGAGGCTATCAGGATGATCTTTTATTGTTCTCAGATTTGATTCAAAGACTTTTAGATAACTGGAAATTATTTAATAAAACGCTTCAAGATTTTGAAGCAAGGAATTTATAAAACATTTTCCAATTAGTCGTAATTTTTAGCCGTTTTAAAAAATCCCATTTTTGTATGCGAAATTTTCCATTTTTGAGTTGGAAATCCTGTTCTTGTGCTTGTGATAAAATGTAATGTATAAGATGTAAACACAAGCACAAGATCTTGAACAAAAAAGTGGTGCTTGGGTGCAATAGCCACCTCTCCAACATATATCTCTCAGATAGTTCCACATCCCTCTCTGTTCCTTCCCATTCTAGGATTATCCCTAAGCCGAGCGAAAGTTCTGATTTTTCGAAAATGCCATTTTTGACCATTTTAAGCGTAATTAACGTCTGATAGGGGGGTTTTCCTGGTCGGGGAACACGAATTCGACAAAATTTCGCAGGTCGAACATAGGACGAACGGGTCGAAACGGAGGTCGGTATGGTCGAAAATAGCCATAACTCACCTAAAATGGCGCTTTTCGAGGTGGTGATAAAAAGCAAAGATGGCCTATGCGTCGAGGGGCGTCGTTTTCCAATTTCAGGGTAGGGGTGGTCCCACCACGAAAAGTGGTGGGCTAGCCAGCGGCTGGCTGACTGCGTGGACTGACGTTTAGACCCTTTCGGGGCCATTTTCGACCCAGATAATGTCACCCTTATAATAAATTGACTCAGATTTGGGGTCGACATAGGGCGAACAGATCGAAACGGAGGTAGGAATATAATATGTAACGCCAAACGTCCTACACACTTCTGAAATGGCGAATCTTGAAATATAGTCGAAAATGGCATTTTTGGTCCTTTGATGCATATTGGGTGCCATATATAGGGTTTTCGGGGTCGGGGAACACGAATCCGACAAAATTCGGGTGGTCGACATAGGTCGAAACAGGGGTCGGAATGCCTAGCCGGGCTATTCTGACGGGCGGGGAGAGGGTGAACAGCGGCGTAGGCCGCTGCGCCCTTTCTAGTGGGTAATATAAATTCAAAATAACAAAGTAATAATTAAAAAATAATATGTAACGCCAAACGTCCTACACACTTCTGAAATGGGCGAATCTTGAAAAATTTTCTCAGAAAAATAAAACAACCATTTCTTCAAATTTACTTATGTGTAAATTGTATCACACATTACGTGGTGGCGAATCATTACCATACAGGGTCATGATACGTACAGTATGAAGATCTTGTTTGTGAAAATAATGTGGAAACGTGGACTCCTTTTGAATAGTGGTCGTGGCAAAACTGGCGAAATCAGTCATTAAACGATCGTAGGCGGATTACTGCGTGGATTAGATTGAGTGCGAGCATGATAAAGTTTAAAGACGTGGCGTGGTATGTGGTACATACGAGGCAAAACACAACTGTGTACATAATGATATCATTCGTGGGAAAATAGATGATGCATCGGGTTCATCCAGAAAAAACGCCCAAGATGGAAAGGAGGGTTTCGGGACAGAGCAAACGGTTCAGCGAAAAGTGAGTGATAATAGAAAAAGAAACGAAAGTGAGGATGAGAAGAGATATTGGCTTACGGGTCAAAATGGATATATCACGTAGTTTCGGGTGAGAATCGAATAACGGTGTGGCGAAGTGTAATTTGGAGTTTAATTAAAAATTTGGTCCAAGCTAATGAGGCTGTTTGGGCATTACACAATGGTAACTTAGAAACTGGAGCTCATTAAAAGCAATTAGGAAAACAGTACCTTGATCAATTGTATGAATACCGTATTCCCTGTAATTACTACCCCGGGGTAATAATTTTTCAAACGAGCTCCAGGGGGTAATAATTAGAGGGGGGGGTAATAATTACAGGGGGGCAATAATATTTCAATGTCGCCGCGCCGGAGGGGCGGCGAAAATTTTGAGAATTTTTTACGAAAAACTAAAAATTTTCAGTGTACTGGGGATGAATATTTAAAAAATTTTTCATTTTTTTCCATTTTTGATTATAAATTTTACTTTTTTAGCTATATTTCTCAAATAATTTTCGAAATTTAAATTTTTTTCATAAGTTTTTATAATTTGTCTGAAGGCTAAAGGCAAAATTTGACAATGATAATAAAATAGAAAATGGAAAGTTCTATACAAAAAATATCAAATTTTTCGAAGTTTTTTAAAGAATAATTTAAGAAATAATTTTCAAAATTTAAACCGATTTTTTCCTTTCAGTTTTCACAATTTTTTATAATTTGAGTGAAGTCTAAATTTGACTGAAGGCTAAAGGCATGGATGACTAAATCGAAAATGGAAAGTTCTATCAAAAATAGATAATTTTTCATTTTTATTCGAAAATACGAATTATTTTTCTATTATTCTTATAACGGAACAAAATAAAGGTCTAGTAAAAATAATACAAAAACGGAATTCTAAAAAGTTTAAAAATTTTAAACTTTAAGTAAACACTATTAAAAAACTAAATTATATTTTTATTATATTTTTGGCAATTTTCAGGAGATTTTTAAATATTTTGCTTAAATTTGCCAAAATTTTGTTAAATTTTGAATAATAATATCAGATTTAAATCCCTAAAATTAACCTTTACATTAAAATGTTGTAAAGGAATTTTCACGAAAGTTTTACCTTTCGTTGAAGTTAAAACTAAAAAGCAAAACTTCCTAAATCTAGTAAAAAAATACAAAAACGGAATTCTTAGTTTTACCTTCAGTTGAAGTTAAAACTAAAAAGCAAAACTTCCTAAAGCAACTTCCTAAAGCAAAACTTCCTTAAAGCAAATTAAAAACAGATCAAATAACGGTTGTTTCCATCGTCTTTCTCATGTTTTCTCAAAATTTCGCCAATTTTTGGCCACATTTAGGAAAATTTTGCAAAAAAATATGGCAATAATCTAAATTTAAGCTAAAAGCAGTAAAAAATAGACTAAACTGTCTATATTTTGTCTATTTAAGTTTGAAATACGAAATCATAGCTAAAAACACAACAAAAATAGAAAATTTGGCTTATTTTTGGCACATTTTTGGGGGGGTAATAATTACAGGGGGGGGTGATAATAAATCGTTCGAGCTCCAGGGGGGGGGTAATAATTTCAGGGGGGTAGCAATTACAGGGAATACGGTAGTATTCGTTCCGTATTGGTGCCGAAAATATGAAATGTGCAAAAGTCGGATACGTGACAATTTACATATACACCACACATAGCGCATCTACAAAGACGCTATGTTATTTGTCACACGAACATCATCTATACCTACGTCAAAGCATTTACGTCAAAGCTTTCTCTACAGGACAGGCGTGATAGCAGGCCAAGGGTTCACGTGTACTCAGGCTGAGCGATCAGTTCAAATGTGCAAAGTTGTCTCATAAAATATGGGCATCAATGATGGGCCATGTGCCGAACATGCATACAGAGCTACTAGGAAAGCGCTCGCAGCACCTTTTCTCTCCCAAAAGAGGACGTGGGTTGTTTGGCACCTTCCACGAAATTTCTGATTTCGTGAGAATAATATGATTAATGTGGACTGCGAACTTTGTATGGCCAAATACCTTAAAAAGTCGTTTTTTAATTTTGGCGGGAATCAAATTTTGAATTTTATGTCTAAGATTTTCGCCTGGCCCTACAGCCTGAGGACTTTTCAACGACATCTTACTTGCACTGGTCTGGCGACATGAAGGGGATCGAACAGTTAATCTAATTTCGGAGCATGCCGCTTAGTATTTAGGGATTATTTACTACATATTGTGGTTCAAAAATATCAGATTCCGAGTGAGATCCAGGATGAACTTCGTGAATTAATTATAGTTACTTATTTATTTAGTTACTTACCGTAATACCTGTAATTACTCCCCTCCCTATAATTACTCCCCCTGTATGGATTTTCACTCCCTGGTTCGACCCCGCTCGGAGCCCTTACCACCTTAACCAAAACTGAATGGGGACACGCCCTATTTGCCTAAACCCCGTTTGCCTAAACCCTGTTTGCCTAAACCCTGTTTGCCTAAACCCTGTTTGCCTAAACCCTGTTTGCCTAAACCCCGTTTGCCTAAAGTATACCGGGACGTGATAAGATAAAATGGGCGTGCGCCCTATTTGCCTAAACCCCGTTTGCCTAAACCCTGTTAAATTTCATTTAAATTAAAGTCCAAATTCAAACATTCCAAATGAATGTAGTAAATTAACGTGATTTTGAACGGTTTATTGAAAATCTACACAACTGACAAAAATTTAACAAGATAAACAAAACTTCTGTCGTAATACATGAAAGCTTAAAGAGGAGGTTCCACATCCAATACAACATCGCAATGATTGGCCTCGATTTGAAAAGCGACAGACGGGTATACTAGCTCTTGTTCCATCGAGGGCGCTGTTCCAGTTTGCATAGAAGGATTGTGAACGGTCCATGAGGGCAATCCTGGAATAAAATAATAAGCTATTCAAGTCGATTAAAATCTTATATTTACCTGACTCAAGCTGGGAATACGTCAAGATCACGATTTTGTACAATTTTGAGGCGGCTATCAAATGCGCCCAAAGTATTTCCGCCCCAATTTCCGGTATTAGCCGGTAGATGGACGGGTGACTATGGCCTATACATTTTGCCAATTGCTAAAATTTAACCAAACTAGTTTTCCTATTAATTTACCTTATTAAAAGATTCGATTGAGTTGCTTGTTTTTGGTTGCTCGCTGAGAATCATTGCTGATGTTCCAGATCGCCTTCTCAAATAGCGGTGCCTTTCTGCGAATTTTTGTTCCTTCGGCTGTCACATCTACGCCAGTGATTCGAATTGTTGTTCCTGTGGCTGTCACATTTACGCCAGTAATTCGGCCAACATACGTCGATTCAAAATAGTCCATCAATTTCGAAAGTTCGGAAGAAAATTTAGAGTGCTCGTAGTATTCCCTCAAATCGCAAATTGCTGAGCATGTTCTCTCCGGAGGTAGCGCCGATATTGCCGGTAACATTTGACACTGGAACCGATTACGACGTATTCGTCATCACCTGTGAAGTCATTGTAGTACACAATTAATTTGTCCTTGAAATATTTCATGTCGTCGTTTATCTGAAACATGCTACTTAGAGAATTATATGCTATTTAGATATGCCATTTAGATAATATTTAGACTAATTTTCTGATTAGTGATTTGTAAACAAAATTCTTAAAAGTAAAATGTTCGTAAAACTTGTATAGTAACAAACTTTTACCTGAATCTCGTGCAATGTTTTCGGCTCACTGAGCGGTATATTTGTCTCGAGCTTTCGCTTGCGACGAACTTTTCGAACAATTTTGGAAGCCGGGCTAGGGTCAACGAGAGCCTTGGCATATTCCGGCATTTTCTCCACGCTTTCTTTGACTACTTCACGTGTTGCTTTTGCACCATTGAGGGCCTCTGAGCGCAACTCATGTTGAAAAGTTCGAATAGATGCTTGAATTGCATTCGGCTCATGGTTATGTTGCGTTCGGCCCGCATATGCCTGCCATTGCTTGTCAGGATTTTCTTTGACGGACGCAGTGCCTATAAACAAGCATATAAGCGAACGAAATTATTTCAAAAAGTGCCATAAAAATTAAAATGATTAAAAATTGTTTACAAGATTTCAAGTAATACCATAAAAATACCTGAACATTTATCCACACCGAGTTCTGCACGCTTAACACATCTCCAATAGTAGACTTGCCCTTCTATCGTATTACGAGAGCCGTTGAAATGATGATAGTAGCCGTTGAAGACGAGCATCGGCATGATTTTCTCCGTATATTGCAACTCGTAGTTTATTCCCTGAGGCACATTTCTATGCTTCTCTGTCATTTTAAATTTAAAACGGTTTATAAAATCCGCAAGCAACCAAAACCTCCCAAACTTAGAAAACAAAGAAGAAAAATGCTATTTACAAAGAATGCAGCTTTTTTATTCATTCTAGAACATTCTACTGTCAAATTTTTATTCATTCTAGAACATTCTACTGTCAGATGCTTTCTTAAATGCTTTATATCGTCACGGTATACTTTAGGCAAACGGGGTTTAGGCAAACAGGGTTTAGGCAAACAGGGTTTAGGCAAACAGGATTTAGGCAAACAGGGTTTAGGCAAATCGTCGTAGGCAAACAGGGTTTAGGCAAACGGGGTTTAGGCAAATAGGGCGCACCCCACTGAATGCATATATGTGTAGATCTCATCGAGTTACGTATGTTTAGCAAGATTAAAAAATATTTTGCTCTCAAAAAAGACTTTGAAATTTGGAGTGGCTTCGAAATTTGGTGTTTGAAAAATTACTCCCCCGGGGGAGTAATTAGAGGGAATACGGTATACCTAACTTAGATACTACTCTTTACAATAGTTTGGTTTCAACGATCCTAACATAATTGTGGAATATTTAATGCTTCATCCTGGTATCATGTCATCACAATTTTTAAAGTTTTGGCACCCCACTTGTGATCTCGAAGCTGATCGCGGCGGTGATGAAATTTTACTT